>AYEL01077348.1:0-112639 GCA_000484575.1 Olivierus martensii
ATATAAAAATATACATGTAGTATATAAAAAGATTAGTGTTATTTTCAGGGATAGTTTATTTTATCCTCAAGCATTGATTTATCTTTCGAAGTTCAGTTTGGAAGTTTTAATTTTTCAAAAATTTGTTTTAAAGTTTTCTGATGGTAAAATTGGATATAAAGATGCATAACTAATATACAATTAATTAATATAGGAGGCATAGTGCCAGTTTTATTCCTATATTTAAACAAATAGATAATTATATATATAAATGCATTTCTGAAATTTAATCTAATTACTTAAATGAATTAAAATATCTAATTATTAAAAAAAAAATTTTAATTTAATAAAATGAACATGATTTGAAATTTGAAGAATTTCAAATTTTGGAATGTCTGGATATCAAGTTCATTTGTCTGTCCTGATTTGCAAAAACAAGGTGAGTTGTCATCTAAAAGCTACTTTATTCCTGTTTTCTCTCTATTAGTGAATCCTAATACAGTTGAATCATACTTGATAACTATTCTTTTGTTTTAAGACTTGCGGATCTCTGGTTACATGTTGTTCAGTGAGCTGCATAAGAGTTTTTCTTGTAATCTGTTATTTATATTTATATATATATATATATATATATATCATACATATAACTAACTACATTCGAACATTCGAAGCCAGTTATTAGGGAGTCGGATATAAGGGACAAATGTGTCCGGTCCGGTAAAAAACTTATGTTTTGTGTGTATTTTTCGTCAGATATAGTGGATTCGGAAATAATGAAAAATTCAGCTATAAGGAAGATAATTTTTCATTTTGCTGTACTCTTCCTTGTGATGGGTCTACTTTTTGGTATGACATCGAATGTGACCGGATTGCTGCAATATTGACTAATTTGCGACCGGCCTTACGACTGATCACGACTGTTGCTATAGGAACAATCCCATCAGGCATCCTGCTTTACCTCAGCCGATCATCAGCATAATTTATTTAAACATAACAAAAACATCATAAAAAGCTGATTTCTTGTTTTTTCTCTCTCTATTTCCCAACTGCAAAATTTTTTGTCATTATTGATAAGTTAAAAATTAATGAATACAAATTAAATTAAAATTGTAGTTCCTCTAAAAAGAAAATCTGCAGGTGGTACTGTACCTTAAAAATGGCACCACCTAATAATTTGTTATATAAGTTTGTAGATTTTAGAGTTATACTCCAGTAACCCAAGAAGAAGAGATTATACTCCAAGTTTATGAGATTAAATGACAGGATTTCTGCTCATTTATATGAGCGGGTAATATCTAGTATTAATTATTTCCCATTTTATGTATACCACAGATACAAGATTCACAACCGGTAATCAAATAATTACACAATTCAAATAACAGATATTTGGTTAAAACTGAAACAACCGGTAATCAAATAATTACACAATTCAAATAACAGATATTTGGTTAAAACTGAAATAACAATCTTAGCTGAAAACTCTTCAATGTTTACTTTGCCCCCGAGGACGCGACAATCTGTTGCGCATTTGGATATTAGGAACATCCCTTATAAGGGACAAAAAGTGTAAGTCCCATTGATTCCCTTATAACTGGCTTCGACTGTATATGTATATCCATGCGTGAAACTTTAGGCAATTATTCTCTCAAACTACTGTTTATTTCAAATACAGTCAAACTGTTTTTGTGCAGAAGATAGAAACCGCATAAAAGAAATCACATAAAAAAAATATCCTGAAACTTTGTAAGCAGCTATAATATATATCATTTGCAACACATTTAAAAAAAAAAAATTTTTTTATGCAGTAAATAGGGACTGCATAAAAAAGTCCCACATAGAAAATATGTAATTCAAAATCCTCAAAAACCTATAATATAGCTAGAAATCGGTATCCAAACAAGGAAAAATTGAATTTACACACTGGAACATTTTTCAGTCAAGAGCTATATATTTTTTTAGTACGTTAATCACAGGACGGTTATCAACTACTGTTACTAGATGGTGCAATATATATAAGTACAGTAATATAGGGTGGGCCATGTGTTGGATTCTTTTTAATTTGCATGCTATTTTGACAGCCTTCTGTTGTTTCCTTTTTAAAATTACATTTTTATTCATAATATGCATTTGATGGAATTTTTTTTAATCTGCCGCACAATAAAAAAAAAAACTGCACAGAAAAGGACTGCAAAAAAACAGGTTTGACTGTATTTCAATGGGTTTCAACCCTTCTAAAAAAATGCTGTGAACATGACTTGTGCTGTGGTGATTCATCAGACATTGCTGGAATTATGACCAGTGAGTATGATTGGTTTCCTAATATACATTAGTTTTGTATTCTGGTCCAGACATCTATATTTATATCATGGCAGTGGACAACAGTAGTTGAGAACTGGTCTTGTTTTAGTTTTAGGCTATGGTCTCATCTGATAATCCCATGTTGTTCTATGTTGATTTCAACTGGGTTAATAATTTTCAATATTAAGTTAATTCCTATGAATATTTTGAAAAATTATTTGTAGTTTTGGGTTTAAATTGTTTAAATCATTTAGTTATCAATTACTGCATTTATCCTAAACTACTTAAAATTATAAACTGAAGCACTTTGCACAATTGGTTACATAAAAATCTTTTATTAGTAGTTCTTTCAGTTAGTTTAATAACCATCTTCAACAAAAATACAAGATTCTTGTATTTTTGCTGAAGATGTTATTAAACTAACTGAAAGTACTACAAATAAAAGATTTCTATGTAACCAACTGTGTAAAGTGCTTCAGTTTGTAATATGTTTAAATCAGATTTGAACATTTGTATTTTTCCTTTGATATTTATATAGAAGTACCATATATTAATAATGTGCCAAAAGTTAAATTCCAATTAGTTTGAATACAGGCACTTCTCAAGTTATGAACAATTCATTCATAACTTGAAAGTTTGTAACTCAAACTCCATAATTAGTAACACACAGTAGTACTTAAAATTATATGAAATATATTACAAAATGTATTATAATTGGACCAATTGGAACTATCACTTCATAATTGGAACTTTATTTCAGAAATTTCTTCAAATTGAAATAAGAAAATTCCAATTATAAAGAAATAAATTATACCAAAAAAAATCCTATCATATTTAAATAGTTACTTAACCTATTACAGCATTATGTAGTTTTACATTACATTTGTTGCTAGAGAATTCTGCTATAATAATATTTTAAAGATTCTCGGGAAAAGTTTTTGAAATTGTGAAATTAAAAAATGAAATGCAACATTTATAAGTACTAAAGTTCATAATACAAGAGGCACATCATTAACATTTTAAAAAGTATATATGATAATATAATATTGATTTGATGTATATATATTAAATTCATTATTACCTTTGGCAATAAGATATTTAATCCATCTCTCATCATTATTAAATCCTAAAAATCAAAATTAAATCATTTTAAATGAAAAATGCACTCAATTATTATTATAAATATAAATTATAAATATTAACCAAAAAAATATCTATTTACAATAAGCAGTTTAAAATCTTTTAACTTACTGTATTGTCTCCAACATAACATGATGTAGCTCCCAAATGAATAATTGGTGCTGCTGTTGGGCAACATTTTCCAAAAACACGAACATGTGCCATGACATCATGCCTTGTTAGCTTTTCTTCTTCAGCTGCTAAGTGAAAATCAATCTTTTCAATAAAGTTTTCCATTTCTTGAATCTGTTCATTTGTAATAGGAATACCTAATTTCTAAAAAAATGATCATTTTAATATTTATCCATTTATATCATAACTCAAACATATGTCATCTGAAAAAAAGCATCTTTCAAAAATTAAATTATTTTTAAAATACAGTATAGCATATATCTATGCATTATCTAAACTTAATCTTAAGACTCAAATCATGATTATGCAATAATGCATATAATATACATTTTACATATATAAACTGTACTCCTAAGATCTATTAATCTAACTGAAATTTTTTGCAATTACAATATTTCAAAAATATAACTTTTTTAATATTTAGGTATACAGATCTGAGTTTCTTTGGAGGAGAAAAATTCTAATATAGTCACAAAAATATTGCATATCCATTTTTCCTGATTAAATTTATTGAAAATGCTGGAATCATTGCACAGTGGAAGTAAAAAACGCTTTAATAACAAAACTAAAAAACATAAATGGACTCATTTTTACAAACTATTTAGTTGGTTCCAAAAAGTCCCTAATGTTAATTAATGCAATTCTCATTTAGGACCTTTCAATTTTGCAAACTTTTTTGGCAGTCTGTATGAGTTCATAAAATCGAGAGTCCACTATATTAGCTGTACTTGCTAGCAGCAAAGAATATGTAAAGAAATCCTCACATTTATCCAAGACATCCCCTGCCAGCAGCATTTGACAATGAACTAACTTTAACATATTCAGTCTTTATTTCATTGTGGATTTAACCCTATCTTCAGAGTATTTTCACAATGCCTCACTAAATAATGGGTTTTGTAAACATGTCAGCAATATTCTCATTAGAAGGAACATAATTTAATATGTTTTCATTTTTTTTCTCTTACAATGTGATATGTTAAATCAATGTGTTTAGTATGAAATTTTTCCACTCTTTTTGATGAAACACATTGCCAATCTGTTATCACATAATAATGTAGGTTTTAATAAAAAGTCTTGTAATCTTAACTCTCTAACAAACATTTATAACCTTGCTTTTGCTTCCTTGACTGACAAGATTATATTCTGTCTCCATTGTTGAAACTGACACAGTTCTGTTATTGTGATTGCCAATGAACTAAATTGTTTCCAATCATTATAGCTATTCCACTAAATTATCATCCAAATTGCCTGCTCAGTCAGAATCAGAACTTCTGAATTTGACACCTTGTATATTAAAGAAAAATTTTTGGTTTTTGCTAAGTATCTTAGTATATATTTTGCACACTGCCAATGAACTTTACTGGGATTGACACAAAATTGAATTAATTTAGAAACATCATATTGAATGTCTGGACAGGTTTGCTGAGCTAAATACATTAGTGATCCAATCAATTCTCTATATGGAACATTTAGACATTTGCTTTTATCATTTAACATTTCGGGTCCATTTTTTGTTAACTCTGGATACATTCGTATACTTGCAACTCTACATTCAGACATATTAAAGCATTTTAGCAATGTGTCAATAGAATGTGTCTGACTAAGACGAATACTTCCATTTTTATTCCATATGATGTTGATATCTAGTGCACGAGTTATCTGATCTAGGTCAGTAGTCTTGTACTTATTTTGCAGTTATCTTTTAAAATACACAATATTTTTTGGATCTCTTGGAAAGGTAAAAATATTGTCAACGTGCATTATTATGATAGAATAAGGGTGTTTGATGTATACACAACTTGGGACCAGTCTCTTATAACCTGTATTTGAAAGGAAATTGTTAACCAAATAAATCCAAACAACTTGCCAAATTTAACCCTTGAGATACACAACAGAATTTTAAACCGAAATAAATTTAGATAAACTATAGAAATTACTAAGCCAACGAGTGGCGCCATCTATTAATTATAAATTAAACAGGAATTTTGACTAATTTACCTGAAGAAGAAAAAATCTGCCTCAGCCCGGGATCGAACCGGGGACCTTTGGGCTAACGTCCCAACGTCATACCGCTAGACCACCGAGGCCAACAAGCAGATTGATTCTTCAGGCAGTTATATTTAAATAGCTAACTCTTCTGTTTTTAAAATGAATTTTATAGAAATGATAGCATTTGCTTGTTTTGCTAAAAGATATGCTAAAAAAATGCAACTAATTATTATTTTGTTATTGATCATTTTGATTTAAATGGCAGAAAACATTCAAATATATCATAAACTGTTGATTAAATACATTTTCATTCAGATTTGATAACAGCTTTTAATTATCAAATCTCATTATTTTATGATAAAAATAGCATTTGGTTTTAGGAAGATATGTATGTATCAGTATTTTTAATTAATAAAGTATTTCTAGTTATAACTATATTTTTATAAGATGCTTAAATCATTTTCATTATATATAAAAGAAATAATTGAGTAATTATTAATCATAATACAAATGAAATTTCTTATTAGAATGTTTTAATATTTTAAATTATGATATTAAATTATTTTTTATAAGAAATGCAATATTTTAAATATTTTATTAATAATGAATGTCATATTACAATCTGTTTAAGCTAGTATAACAATAAACAAAATTTTGATTATTAACATTAACAAAACTAGCAATTAATAATTATTATATTAAAGAATAGTTTTTCTTCAGTAAAAAAATGTTGTTATAAAAATTTTATTATCATCAAATATTAAAATCGAATTTTTATAAAGAATATTTTATATAAAGTGAACTTGTATATATATATATAATGTTTTATCATTTTATATTTAGCATTTAAATAATAGAATAATAATAAAATTACAGAATAAAAAATTATGGTCTTTATATCTTTCTATTTATAAAAATTTAATATAAATTAGTATTTGTATCAAATTCTGAAATAGTTAACTTTATCATTCCGCTTACTGTAGATAAGTTATCTTTCTACATGCAATATAGTTTGTTTTTAGAACAATGAAATGCAAACTAAAACATATAAGAATTGAATAACAATATTTTGGTTAAAAATTTCTGATGATATGATAATTTGCAAATTTTTATAAGTATTCATCATGAATTTTTATTAAATTTTATTATTTCTATAAATTTTAAAAAACATTTTATTAATTTGTGTGTGATTGTGTCAATTATCTGAAAAAAAAAAAAAATAATAATAATAATTTAGTAACTAGATCATGTTCAATGTAATAATGAAAATTTTATAAAAATGGCAATTTGCAACAGTTTTAGATTAATCAGATACTCAGTTCTTTGTAACTTAATAGTTCCTATCAAATATTTAATTGCATTTAATAAACTAATGGATAAATTTGATAGTTGTAATTTCATAGGCAATATAGGCAGTTCTCAGCTTAAGAAGATCTAATATACATAGATCCATATTTACATAAAGAGTCTTTGACTAAAAACATAAATATACTGATCATAGTGGATAAAGCTATAATATAAAGATACAAGAATTTTTTCCTAATTTCATCATTTATCATAATATGTACAAGCATTTTATGAGTTTATTAGGTTAGTTAACGAGATGAGTCTGGGTCCAAATCCAGATCTGAAAAACTGAAGATTTGTGACTCAGAATTGAATCTGAATCTTCCAAGATGGTAAGTAACTGATCTATTATGGGATTTATGTGCTTATTCTTTAATATAGCTTATTTTTAATGTTACATTTGTGACACAGTATAGAATACTCTTTTAATACTATATAGTAGAAGTGGGTAACCTCCGGCCCACGGGCCACATTATTTTATTATATCTAATACCAACGTGTATGCGGGCCACATTATTTTATTATATCTAATACAACGCTATGTATACTTATACCTGTATCTTCTCTTTTTTAAATAAATACTTTTATTATCAATTGTTTTTGTCATCTCTCTTTTTTAAATAAATACTATTCTGTGGGCCACCATAAATTTTTCTATACAGCCCCCTACAAAAAAAAAGTCTGCCCATCCCTGCTATATTATAAGTGTGGTTATTCTCTGACCTTTCAACACCTTTGGACTCCGAGTGCCCTTACTCACGTGTCTTTAATAAAATAAAATATTAATAACACAACATGAAAGTCAATAGTTTATATGGAGGAAATAGTTACCTAATTTTTAAAAATATATTTTGTTATTTGTTTATTTATTGTAAAATGTAGTATGCATCTAAGTGAAATAAATGCATGTAAAATATATAATAAATAATTTTAAAACCATTGTTAAGATGAACCAAAAATTGATGTGGCTCTCATTGACCCAAAAACAAATTGATTGCGGCTGTTATCATTAATACTTTCAATTGACTTTCTGCCATAGTTTGCATTATTACAAAATGTATCTCAATTAGATTTGCTAATTATTATTACTAATACTTTTTCCCCATTGCCCTGACAAGTACAGAGCTATTCAAAAAGGATGTCAGCATTTTAAAAAATTGTCACATTTAGTACATTTGAGGTAGGAAGATGATTTTCTTTTTATTGTGTAAGATAACTTAAAGCTTTTTTATATGCATTACAAATGCTCAATATATATGTTTTCTTATCATTCTACAGACATCTGCATGATAATCTATTTCTTTTCACACATGCTACAGGATGGTAGTGATGGTTTGAATGGCAGATCTGATATACACCTTGATTTCTGGGATAATTGCAGATAGTCTATTTCTTTTCACACATGCTACAGGATGTCAGTAGTGATGGTTTGAATGGCAGATCTGATATACACCTTGATTTCTGGGATAATTGCAGATACAGGAGGGACAAAAAATTATTCCTTCACATAGCTCCAGAGAAAAAATCACATGATGTTAAATCTGGTGAACAAAGTGGTCAGGACAGCAGATTCTCATCAACTTCAGTCCCACATCTGATCCATTGTTGTGTTAAGTGCTAGTTGTAAAATACTCTGACTTCCCAATGGAAATAAGATGAGGCTCCATTTTGTTACAGTAAAAATATCAGCACTGTCCTCATGCAACTGGGTAGCAGCCATTCTATGACTATATCCAAATAAGCCATTCTTGTTAAGGTCTGTTTGATGAAGAACAAGTCATATAACTTCATATGCTAAGTCTGACCTATTGATCCAGATTATATTGAAGTAATGGCTCTTAACTTGTTAACTAATGGAGTACATGAAGGCTTGAAGAAATATTATGAACTTAATAAAAATACTATGATAGGAGTGTATGTATTTATGGTAATTTTGATAAATTTATAATTTACAGGAAGTACAAAATAAGTTTATTAATAAGTAATAATTTTCTAAGTCATTATTTCAATTTAATTTTATTAAAAGAGAGAGAAAAATAATTATATAAATATTAAACTCTTGTCATTTTTATATGATGAATAAAATGAATGAATTATTCAACTCAGAAAATTGATATTATTATTATTATTATGGATGCAAATGGGATAGTTAAGAAGATAGACAGAGACTTATAAATCTACAAATATTGAAATATAATAGTATTATTAATATAGTTAGCAGGTAAAATGAAATCATATTCTAGAATTATGATATTTTATAAATTAAGTTAAAATTTCATTCAATTATTTGAAAAATTATTTATTTGTTATCTCAAATAAAATTTGCCCAGGTCTGGATGAAGTTATATGTGGCATGACATATGAGGTAAAATGAAATCATATTCTAGAATTATGATATTTTATAAATTAAGTTAAAATTTCAATTTTAATAATATATATATAAGGAAAAATTAGAAAAAAAAATATTGTAGTATCTTTTTCTTGAAAGCTTATTAATCATAACATAACTTTAACTGATTAGTAATGGAAACTATATTAAAATTATTATTCATAAAAAATGATTATATATAAAAATCCTTGTAAAAAGTTGAAAATTTCAGAAATTTTAAGTTTTATAAGTTTAGAACACAAGTTAAATAAATTCTAAATAAAAGTTTTAAATTTTAATAAATTATATATAAGATAAAAACAATCTGTAAAATGCATCAGACAGGAAAATATTTGTTTTAGTTATATTTTGTTAAGAATTCAAAAATTAATTTATTTTAAATTTTTACTTGTTTATTTATTCAGGTAATTTCATTCTAACCGAATGATTTCAATAGAGGAACGTTCTCTTTTGTAGCTTCTGAATTAGCATCTCGAAATTTAATAATTCTAAGATTAAACATGCTAATAAATTATATTTGCGATGCATTTTACAGAATAACTTTCTGATTTAGAAACACAAGTTATTAAAATTTATAACTACACGGATATTATAGACATTCTATATACAGGGTGAGGAAAAACTTAGTCGTAAAATTTTGTGTACTGATAGGGGGCCTCGAAACAAGTCGAAAATGTTGAATCAACATATGGTCTAAATGGCACCGTTTTCGAGTTATAACCCTTTAAAGCTAGCAAATCGCCGAGTACATAAAGCGTCATGACGCGTCGCATTGCGTCGCTCTCCTACTTACTACCGGATAGTAAAAGGCGAGCGACGCGTCTTGGCAACGCGACGCGTCGTGACGTTTTGTAAAATGGATGGTGATTTCTCTAACTTTAAAGGGTCATAACTCAAAAACGGCACCATTTAGACCATATGTTGTTTAGACATTTTCGACTTGTTTCGAGGCCCCCTATCAGTATACAGAATTTTACGACGATGTTTTTCTTCACCCTGTATATTTTTATGGTGTAATAATTTTTAACACAGTTAAACAAATCTTACAAAAAAAAACGAAAAATAGAATACGTGTTTAATACAACATAATATTTAATGGGATTGTTTTTCAGCACAAATTCTCACAAATCGAGTGTTATTGAAAATATCGCTACTCGCAATTCTTTTTCATTCACTAAACCAGATCGATATTTTGTCTTTAAAACAACTACAGCAGAAATTTTCTGGGAACATGTATTAATAATCCTTTTGCTGATTCATTTTTTTCGAACAATTTGAATTTATTTATTTGTTTTGTCTCAAAAATGATGTTTTTTTCAATTCTTTCGCGCTCCAATTGCAACAGACTAGCGCCTCATAGTTTGGAAAACACTGGCTTAATGTGAGAGTAGTAAAGAATTCTTCAACTATTCATTTATTCTATTTAAAGTTGTGTAAAAATATATTACCAAGTTTGAAAGTTTATAGTTTGAATTTTAAATTATCTGTTATATTTTAAAAACTAATTTCAAATGCAAAACCTATTTGCCATAAATATTTTAGTCTTATAAAATTTTGTAATCTCTTTATATCCAAAATTTAAATACACTCTATCATCAGGTATAAAAAGACAAACATGGCTAATGTTTTTATCTTGTTTGGCATATTTACTTATATGCTCTTCCTTCCTGAATAATTTATTGCATTCAAATATTCATAATTTGAATTTGAAAAAAAAAATGCTTAATTAATAATTGCAGTAATTAATGATACATAAGATTAATTGCTATTTTTATTAATCCAACAATGGCTTTTTTCTGATACTTAATAAAGTTTTTTACTTAAAGTAAAATATGTTTTATTGCAGAAATTAATCTATAGTTTATCTTAAATTATTTAGAAGTTATATATTTTTTTAATTAAATACAATTATATGTTGTTGTACTTTATAGCTGTCTGAATAACCGTAGAAATCATCTTCACAAGAATCTCTTTTCGGTGATGTTGGCTCAAGTTGCCATTAGACTGACTTTATATACAGATCAAATGATCGTCAGAGTGGCTGTTGATAATCCTGTCGTTAGTCGAAGTTACGTTATTAGTATTGAAAAATCGGTAAGTGAATCATTTCTTCTTTGTCAGAGTGGCTGTTGATAATCCCGTCGTTAGTCGAAGTTACGTTATTAGTATTGAAAAATCGGTAAGTGAATCATTTCTTCTATATAATAACATACTACATGCAATATCTATTATATTATAGTACTTTAGTGCCAGTTGTTGATACCCAAGACTTTATTAACGAATTCGTTTATTAAGGAATTAATTTATTAATGCAAATTATTAAATGGTTACATTATTTTTTAAATTAATTATATATCATAATTTACCGACAGAAAAATTCAATAAATAAATGCTGAAATCATTATTTATTTTATATTTTACACCCAAGTTTTTACATCAGGGCGCCCCTAGTGCTAATACTGAGAAGCATCTCACACAAACAGAATGGAGACAAATTAAATGTTAAAAAAGATTTTTAAAGTTCATAAATACAGTAAGACCCGGTTTAACGCGGGGGATACGTTCCAACAAAATCAAGCGCTATACGAAACAGCGTTAAACGAGGTTATCTTAACAGGTAAATAATGAAGATAGGTGAAACAGGACAGTGAATTAAAAAAATGTATTATTATTTTATTTTATTTTGTAACTATTATTATTATTATTATTATTATTATTATTGTGTTACATTAATTATAAACATTTTTTATTGCTAATATCGATTTGTATTCATAAATCATTCCTGAAAATCAAGAATATTCGAGTAAATAATTTATTTTTGTGATGAGAAAGGTTCCTCCTCATTTAATGCTTTTTGTTTTCTAGTTAATTAAGAAATCATTTAACGTCGTTGCCTTTTTCTCTTTCGTTCAGAAAGCAATTGTCGATAGCCAGACATCGCAACCATGACACTTCATTTTTTTTGTGATGAGAAAGGTTCCTCCTCATTTAATGCTTTTTGTTTTCTAGTTAATTAAGAAATCATTTAACGTCGTTTGCCTTTTCCTCTTTCGTTCAGAAAGCAATTGTCGATAGCCAGACATCACAACCATGACACTTCATTTTGCTTTGAATTTCTATTAAAATTTGGATCATTTTATATAAACTGATGCATAATTTCCGTGATAGTGGCTAAACTTGTTTTGAGAAAATCCGTTGAAAGTTCCTTTTGCTCTTCATTTTCAGAAACGCAAACTTCCTCGTCTTTTTGCGATTTCGTATTTATGTGAGTATAACGGTTTGAAAAACCGGGCCAAAGTGAATCAAAACAAAAATATTAAATTCGGAAAAAACCGCGTTATATTGAGTTATTTCTGCATGATCAAAAAATGATTAATATGTTTTGCTAATTCGATTTCTATGAAGCAAGTCGTGTCGCGTCGCATCGCATCCGGCAGTGCGGCGTCGCCTACAGCAAGCTTTTTGATGAATGTACAATTCGTTTAGTACTAAGCACTTTTCTGATTGGCTAGTCTCTGCAGCTTGTCGTTGTATAGAAGCGCAGACGTTGGGAGCTAGCAATGTCTACGTTTCTAACAAGTGGCCGCAAGGTCAAGTTCGATTGCTATAGAAACGAGCTCCTTTCTGCCTTTGCTGCAGACTTCAAGTGGGAATCCGGCTTAAGAGGTAAGAATATGTCCACCGTCCGACCCTCGCGTGTCGTAAAAGGTGACTAAAGGGGTCATCTCGTATCATTCGGTAGTTTACGCGTCCGTCACTGGGGTTTCATTCGCGGTTCCCTATACGGAACCGGGACTGGTGGCGGTACCCAAATCCTTCACTAGGATCTGCGATGGGACCCCATACGGATACCAAACCGCCCGGTGAGTATGCCCCCTCGCATCATATTCGTCCCAATTTCGTTTTCGGAGGAAAAAGCGCCAGCTAAAACTTCCATATTACGCGTTGAAAAAAAATTTCCAGATCACGATGTAGAGATCGACTAATACGAATCGTTTAGTCGATTCGTGTTAATCAATCTCTACACCGTGATCTGGGAATGTATGTATACAGTATATTCATTAAAAAAAACTTGCTATAGGTGATGCCGCGCTGCCGGATGCGACACGACATACATTCCACTAGCAGGATTTTTGCGTGTATTAAACTTCCGGAACATTTGTATAGGATGCGATCGGAAGGAAGAATACCTAATATGTACTTATTGAACTGAAGTCTTGATGGCACAACAGCTGTGAAAAAAAATTTTTCTCTTATTTTCTATAATTATTATTTCCACTCCAGTAATTGTTTCTATTATAATGGATTTTCTTTATCATGATAAATTTTTATCATTTATTTACTTTTGGATATTTTTATCTCTGTTTCCTGACTGATCAGCCAATAACTGATCTATTAGCGCTTGAAAGATCAATTATTCGTCTCAAACATGTTTATAAGGAGTAATAAAAAATTAAAAAATTTTTTCAAAAGTATTTATTCCATACTAAAGAAATTTGAATGCCTTTTTATATTTTTTGATAAATGTCTCGGGCATTAATTAGAATTTATAAGATTTCCTTTGGAATATTTTACTGTGCAATATTAATAATATTTGTTCATCTAGTCACGATGCCTATTCAGAGTTTCGTCCTCCAGAAATAATTAATTTCCCTCTTTCATGCAAATAATGTTTGACTTTTATTTCCACTGCCCTTCAGTCCATCCAGTAATTACTTTGCTTAAAGATATTTCATCTTCTAGAATAAATGTATAGCTAAAAAATCGATGTTAATTGTCTTTAGAGTGGTGCATTATTTCTTTCATAATGATCTTATTATTAGACGATTATTTTCACAAAAAATAAGTTGCGAAAAATTTGTTCTGTGATTGATAATTTGCAATTTTGACATATTAAATTTGGTGTGAAAATTTTTTTTATGCAGTAGTGAAAGGAATGAATATTCTGCATTTGCTGCTGTAATGTAAATGAAGTATTATACAGATTTAAAATTTTTTTACTCACTGTTTTGTTGCCACATTTGCATTTCTTAAGTTATTTATTCGAAAGAAGTTAACCCATTGCATACATTTAAAAAATTGGCAAAATACTTCATTAATATTTACAAAATTAAACTCTGTAAATGTATATTGTATAGGAAATCAAGATAAAATATTCAAGCTTTGAATTCGGTTTGTATTTGCATACTTCCATGAGGCAAGTTGATAAATGGAAAAGTTTCACAAAGAATATCTTCCTTGAAAACCGATCTTATTATTTTGACTGAATAACTGGGTCAGCAATCGATGATACTAATTTATTGTGGATTTATCATAAGCTGAGAACAATCAGTTGAACAACAATCAATTGCGTAAACAATTATTAAACATCAGTTGTGTAAACAATCAATTGAATACATTTGTATTCAATTGATTGTTTACGCAACCACTCTACACTTGGGATACGAAACTGTGGCCAATTAAAAGCTCTCTATAAAAGTGTTCGAATATAAAAATATTTTATTCTTCCTAACTCTACTGGGGATCTGCTGTTGAATATTTCATGATTATATTAGTAATGAATCTGAGCCAGTTTCGAAAACAGAAGTCCTGTTCCTCTAACATTATCTGAATTTTATTGAAAAGTTGTTTATTTTTAGATAAATTTTATTTAAAAATAAACAAATGTTTTTTATCTTTAAAATATATTGAATGGTTTCATAGATATTACATGAAAATCACAGAAATTTTAATATATATATATATATATTATTTTTAAACGGTTAAAGATAAAGAGTTAATTGTTCTTCCATCGAGATTATCTTCTTTAACTTGATCATACTGCTAAATTTCATAAAAAATATATTAAGTAGTTTATGATATACAGGCATCCCTCTTATAGCACGGCAGATAGGTTCCTAAAAGTCACCGTGTTATATAAGACCTGGAGCCAATACAAAAAGATGAGACGTTCCAGAACCAATTAAAAACAAATAACTTTCTTTAATTCCACATAAGATACTTAAATTTTATTAAGAATATTAACACAGGTTGATAATCAAAAATCTGGCAACTCGGGACCTGAGGATTGCCAGATTTTTGATGTATTGATATATATATATGTTCTATATATTTAACAGAAAAGGACTACTTGTACGGTGCTTTAAAGAAATAAAATTAAACACTGAAACAAATTAAACAATGAAAAGTAAATGAAATTTTCATGTTCAATGATCACATAAAAGACTGTCGTTCTACAGAATGTTAATTCAACTAAATAAAATAGTTTTACAGAATTTTAATTCGTTACTATACCCTCGAAAAAGGTTAAAAGATTTTATATAATGCCAATAAGCATTATATAAAATCTTTTAAGTCAGAATAACCGCCAAAATGTTAAAAAAATTTCTAACACCAACCATTTCTTAAAAAAGTCAAAAGCTAATATGGCAACCTTGATGGCCAGCATGACCAAGCATTTGATTCTGGAGTACAGGGCCTTCAAAACAGAATTTTATATATAAAATGTATAGAAATATCATTCTTTAACCAGAATTTTATATATAAAATGTATAGAAATATCATCTCTTTCTGCCATTTTTTAATGGCGGCCAATATGTATTTAAAATAAGCGTTTTGGAATTTCAATTGAAATTCTTGACTTGTTTGTCAGAATTGTTTTTTTATATTTCGAAATAGTCAATAAAATTTCTGCCCCTTGTTTTGTTTTATTAAATACATCGAAAGATTATGTATAAAAATCGATTTTATATAGATTCTTTCGACAGATTTTAAACGTAAGTTCAAACCATGAAAACTTTATTATTGTCAAAATAATAAAAATTTTAAATTTTTTACAAATTTTTGAAAAAAATGGTTTGCAATTGTTGCTTTAAATCCGTAATAAATGATAATATTCATAAGTTTCTTAAAGAAATATGAAAATATTTAAAAGCTTTACGTAGAAATTGTGATAAATTTTGCTGTTTTAAGATAATTTAAAAGTATAAAAGCTTATAAGTTGTGGAATCAAATATTCTGATTATTTTTTTACTTTTAACAATTAAATCGAAATTTCAGTAATTATTTTTAATTTATATAAAAGAGGTTAGGATAATGTAGTTAAGTCGCCATATTGCAAAATGGATATACTTTATCTGGCAGCACCCATTTGTAGAGCCCATCACAAGCTAGCCAATACCATAATGGGGTCATTTGGAAGGTTGAAGGATGGTATTCAACGGGCTGGGCCCAGATTCCTCCTGAAAAACTGGAGATGTGGAACCCGGATCTTCTAGGGTGGTAAGACAGCTTTACCATGCTACCATCCGGCCGACGTTTGTATAAAAGACAAGATTTTTTCCTTCCATATTTATTTTCCTTTAAAAATTAATTATAATAGTGTAAAATACTGTATATAAATTCGATGTTCAAACTGTGAATAACTAATAAATTCTGTTTGGTTTTTTTTATTTCTTTTACGCCCCCTTTCCAATCAGGGAGATTACTAAGAGGACGGGGCGAGTTCCAACCACGGGCTGCACCCACACTCGTGGAGGAGGGCCGGATGGTGAAGGACGGGGATCATCGGGCCGAGTCCAGTACCCCGAAAAAATCCGGGACCAGACCCGGGACGCGAACCCGAGTCCTCCTGGGTGGTTAAATAATACAATATATTCTTAATGACTTATTGAAATATTTTGAAATTTTATTAGATTAATAGTAAATGCAAAATTTCATTTTAAACTATATATATCAATATTTTAAATACATAATCTACCTGTTCTGCTTTAGCTAGGTATATCCACAATCTTCTCCAAGTTGAAAACTTTCTATGATCACTGAAATTATATGCCATTTCTTGACTAGCATATCTCGATGTTAAAGGAGATTGATATCGACGATAAAATTCATTCACATCTTCTGGAACATTGAAAAAAGATGTTTCCTCCAATTTTGAGAACATTTTATCATCAACATTACTTGTCCGCAGGCGATCATCACCAAATATTTGTTCCACTTTTTCTTTTCCAGCCATTTTAATAAGTATATATACTAATATGCGCCTGTTGTTTCTTCTTCTTTAGAGATCGCCTATTTCTATTCAAAAGGAACAGATGAAGAGCGAAGTTCTATATTTATAACGTCCTTGATTTATAGTTAATTTAGTGCGACCTCTATGAAACAGAACTGTTTTACACTTTTGAAATCATTCAGAATTCCACTTTAATATACAGTATTAATATTTAAAGCAAAATATTAAATGCAATTAATATATTTCAAGAAAGTTGATATACAAAGTATTTTTATTTTTAGAAAAACTCTCCTGAGTATATTGAATTTTGTGAATTCACTAAAAATATTGTTGACGATACTACCCATTAGGGATAGCCTTTTATATAAAGCAAGATCTTGAGCAAGATCAAGGGACGTTTTTGGAGAAAAAAGCCCAAGCTAGACCTTCCATATTACTCGCGTGACAAAAAGATCAAGGGAGCAAGATATAAAGTATAAATCAAGGATAGGGTGAGTTCCAAACCTCAACAATAAGTCATCAGTGATTTTTTTTTTTTGACCGTACATCTTTCACAACAAAATTTTGTATGTTACTTGATTTCTTATACATATTTAAAGACGAATATGATTTTCTACTAGATTCATGGCTTTTTATTGCTTGTTGGCCCATATTATTAAGGCTAAAATATCTGGAGCAAAAAGTGCATCGTACTCTATAACAGGGCTGTCCAAAAGGCGGCCTGCGAGGCTTTTACGATTTGTGATATATTACTTTTTAATGCTTTTTTCACTTTTATTTATTACTTTTTTTAAAGAGATTAATAAAAAGAATCTTAAAATTAAATTATATTAACTCAATTTTTCTTAATTATTGGTAATTATTTGACGATCAACAAGCTATCAATGACATCACACTTTTATAAGGCTTAATCACGTCAACTTTTGTTTTAGCTATTTCAGTAAAAAGTTTTGAACTGTGACTGTATTTTAAAGTTATTTTTTGGTTTCTAACACACACCATTTCAGTAATTGTGTGGCCGTTACTGTTTAATTTAATTTTATTTTAATTTTACTGTTTAATTAAGTTTTATTTTTATTTTATCGTGAGTTCGTTGCATTTGTGAAATGAGTGAGAAAAAACAAAATAAATTAAAATTAAATTATATTAACTCAATTTTTCTTAATTATTGGTAATTATTTGACGATCAACAAGCTATCAATGACATCACACTTTTATAAGGCTTAATCACGTCAACTTTTGTTTTAGCTATTTCAGTAAAAAGTTTTGAACTGTGACTGTATTTTAAAGTTATTTTTTGGTTTCTAACACACACCATTTCAGTAATTGTGTGGCCGTTACTGTTTAATTTAATTTTATTTTAATTTTACTGTTTAATTAAGTTTTATTTTTATTTTATCGTGAGTTCGTTGCATTTGTGAAATGAGTGAGAAAAAACAAAATAAAAGATGAAAATAGAGTACAGCAATACCTCACATAGTCCGGATTGTAATTGTTAATAAAAAATTTTAATTTATATTTTTAGAATAAATATGAAATGTAAGTGTGCTTGCTACTTAATACTTTTATATGACTGGAATAGCCACTATTTGACAACTTAAGACAAGCAGGCAGCTGCTCCAGTGTTGTCAAATTTATATTTACCTTTATTAAGATAAATTCAATTTGATGCTACAGAGAGATGTACGAAAAACAGAAACAAAAGAAACTCATGCAGACATCAATTTTACCTTTTTTTTTTTTTTTTTTTTTTTTTTTTTTTTTTTTTTTTTTTTTTTTTTTTTTTTTTTTTTTTTTTTTTTTTTTTTTTTTTTTTGGATAAAAAAAAATCTAAGTTAAAATTTTTGTTCATTTATTTACAATAAAAACTTTAAATTCATTCATCTTGTTTTATTAATCATTAATTTTTCATGAAATGCACATTTTCAAGTAGGTAGTGACTTGTGAAGAACCAAACCGATCTTGCCGGCTATCGGCATCTCGTCTTTTGTTGAATCGTTCAGTCTTGTGCCAAGCGACCGATTTGGAGAAAACAAATGAGTTCACCTGCTGAGCAAGCCCTCTTTATCTATTTGTTTTTATGAGCTCGAACCCACTTTCTGCCCCTTTCTACAGTCTAAAATCTTTATAAAAGATTTATAATAATGTTTAATGCATAAAGAAATAATTATTAATGTAAAAATTTACAATTTAAAAAATGCATATGAGCAAATCAAAAATTTCTGGAACCAATTATAATTTTTCCCATAGATTACATACTTTGAACAGTCCGGTTTCAATTAGTCCAGTAAGGGAGAGGAGCCAATTAACCAGACTATGCTGTATATCTGGAGCGGTCAGAAAATGACTTTTTCATATTAAATCACAAGGGTAAATTGCTTTGTTTAATAAACGTTTTCCTAACTTTTATGATTTTGATCGGAAAATAATATCAATGTTTGGTAGTACTTATTTGTGTGAAAGTGCATTTTCTAATATGAAGATAGTTAAGAATTGGAGATTCTTCTCTTTTACAAATTCTGTGGCTAGTCTAGTTATAACAGGAATAGATGTAAATATCCCAGCCCTTGTAAATGCTGCTGCCCGCCCTCATTTATCACATTTGATAAAAAATATTAAAAAAGTATATGTAACTATTTATATTTTATAACTTTTTGTTAACATGTAATATGTTTATTGGATGCATGCAATCTGGTAAATATAATTTTGTAATAAGGTTTGTTAATCCGGAAAAAATAATTTGTTTCCAAAAAGCATAATATTTTTGCAATCCGTTTGTTGAGACAATAGCATATCAAATACCAAAGCCCCCCCTCTTTTTTGTAACTACGGCCCTCCATATCTCTAGTAAACACGGATATGGCCTTCGAGCTCATTATAATTGGACAGCACTGCTCTATAAGAATCATTCAAAACTTGTACTGTTTGTAGCCATAGACTCCATTGAAGGTTGATCTTTTTATCTGCCCAATCAAGATTAAAAGTGGTCTTTTTAAAACTCATCTATAATCAGCTAAATTAACTTATAACAGAACAAAATGACTGGTATAGAACAGATTATTTATACAATCGGAAATCATATAATATTGAATATCAAATCTCAAAGTATGATTATTTCATTGTACTTCATGATTGTAATATTTTTTCGTATTAAATCTCATTATTTCTCAACATATTATAAGTATTTACTTAAAAATTATTTTTTATTTATAAAAAATTATAAAAAGTTTATTTACACACCGTTATAGCATATTTTTAAAATGCCGTAATGGCAGGATTCTATTTTGACTGCTTTACGTTTTTGCGGCACCGTGCATAAATATTAAAGTCAATGTTAATATGCATGTGAATTCATATTAACATAGACTTTATCGAGCACAAAATGTGACAGATATTAAGGTGCGTTATAACGCGACTATTTATTCATAGATGAATTGCACTAATTGTAAGGTCAGATGCTAAAATGCGAAGCAGTCAAAATAGAATTCTATCATTTTAAGCAAAACTATATCAAATGGTTTTACAGTAAATGCTTCCACTTTCACACTCTCGCGATAATTTGTTTGCGGCTAGAAGCTGTAAACAAATTATATATGACATCAATTAGTATTTAAATGCAGGGAACATCTACTGTCAATCAAGATTGTTTCCCGCAAGTTTTGTTAACAGTTATAAGTTAAATCAGTATTTTAAAAAAAATTGTTTATCATCTGTAGAAAGCAAAATTGTTTTAATTAAAATGAATAAACAATAAGATTTATCTGTATTCATAAAGCACACTTCTTGGCACAGAAACACATGGGTAAAAATTTACTTCACCTCTAAACGATCAGTCTCATTGCTGACTATCACACGCCTGATCAAACTCACGCATCAATCAACTCGAAGGAAAGAATCTGAGTTAGGCGCGTCAACAGCTAACCCTAACATGAACCTAAATAATATTTTAATTGAATTATGAAAAGATGACAATCAACTATTGATGGGAATACAGTTTTTTTTAAATAAATCTTTAACACAACGGAATATTCAATTCGCATTATTAATCATCAGTTGGTGGGCATTAGGTGGCAATATTTTAGTTTGAATGTGATGCATCTAATACTGACAGCTTGTGAGTAAGTTAACTTTGATCTGTCCTATTTTTATTTTATTATGCACTCTATTATTTATCGTTATTTTCCTATATGCTAATGTATTATATTTTAGTTTAAAAGTTAACTTACTTCCATCTTCTCAGTCATAGTTGGCAATCACGTGATACGGAGTCGGAATCCATCTCCAGAAGAGCTATCCCAGTTAATGATGTCATCTTATCTACATAATTTTTACCACTGAAACTGATATGTGAAAATAAGAATGATCCATATCGGTGTTTGAACAAGTTTTGTTGACTAATTACTTGTTGCTTTATTAGTTTCAATAAAGCATTTATTAACACTTTGTAAGTGTTAAGAGTCCAATAAATTTGTTTTTTATTATTTAACTTGTTTTGAGAATTTATTCAATTTATTAGTGTAAGTTCTAACATCGTTGTTTCTGTTCTAGTCTAACACTTAATCGGCATTTCTAGTTTAAGTTCCGATTTTGGCATTTCTAATTTAAGTTCCGATTTCCGGTTTCGTTTCGTCAGTTAGACTGTACATTGTGTTAGCTGTTTTGTAATTAATTAGTTTTAAGTTAGAACTTAGCTTAAGACCTGAGCTTAGCTAATTAGTTTAAGTTAGAACTTAGTTAAAGACCTGAGCTCAGGCGAACTCTGGAATTTGCAGCGTCGCTAGACCATTAGGCGTAGTTATAATTAATAGAATTGCATTCGTTCAAATTCGTGACTTTGCAAGCTATGTTAAGTTCTTGTCTAAACAATGAGATTAATTACAAAAAAATCGAGACAAATATTTTCAGTTAAAATATTATTTACAATAACATATTGGATATAGGCTCTTATTTCAGATTCGTGTTAGGATTATCAACACGATGCACCTAATTCAGAGATAAACTAGATTTTTGCCAACTTGAAGTCTATGGCTACTCTTTGGTTAGCTTGTTAACACTCGTTAATCTAAGGTGAATGAATTCGTTCATTTAATATAGACGTCATAAAGAATGCCACCCAACGCATTCATTCGTCTTCACAAAGGTTCCCTCACTAGGCAGTACATCAAAGCAAGTTCGAAAGTGTTTGATCAAATGACTGTTGATAGTATATACCAGTGGTGTTCAACCTTTTTTACTATTCGAGCTACTTTTCTATACTAAGTTATTCAGCGATCTACTTATCTTATAAAGATCACGTTCACGTTCCCTCAACATGATATCTGATTACGTACAACTATGCAGTTAAATGCACTCACTCTTCCAGCCCTAAAAACTTTATTTGCATATTTAAAAATTTATCACTTTTAATAATTTTAATACAACAAATAAAACAAATATATTGAAATAAAATATTTATTTCTCTATTTTAGAAAGCCAAAGTTAGAAAAAACAACAGATTGATTACAGATTCATAAGTTACAGCAAAAATGCTGGTTGATTAAAAAAACAATAAAGTTAATGTGAAATTTGGCATTGTTTGGAGCTGGCAATATTTTTTGTTGTCAGGTTGATATGAAGTGGGCAATCACAGACAATCATCCAAATGATCATTTGTAATTTGTTTCTAGATTTTTTTTGACATTCATATTCGAAAAAGCGGATTCTGACATACAGTTGATCCAAAATACGACAGAATTTTATGTGCAATATCAGTTAATATTGGAAACTTTTTGTGTGTATACTGTACTTCCAAACAATAAGAAAATTAGTGATTTCACAATTTTAACGAAAAATAAAATAAACAACAGCAATACACTTAGACCTGGTTCCACCATTGCAATGTTATTTTAACAACAGTGTCACTGAGTGGTGTTAGGGAAATTCTGTTCCACCAATCATTGTTAAGGTTAACAGTGATGTCAATATGTAACATTGGTCTCAACCACTCTTAAGACCGATGTCAGAGTATTCAAACACATTCAAACAAAACCTACTTTAGTCTGATATATCTGTTGAGTTATGCTAATAATAATAATAAAGACTACAAAAATAAAACAAATTTGAATATCTGAATTTAATAATAGTGAATTTTATTTGATTTTCAAATTACCAAATTATAATTATACATGCGAAGTGATTAATCATTTTGAAATAAGTTGTTAATACTATACGTATGAATAATAGCTTCATACTGGGCTTCTTAAAAATAGTATAGATCGTAGATTATATGAATTAATTTTTCAAACAAACTGTGCATTTTCCAAGATATACGGTTATTTTCGAGATAAATCTTTACTAATGAATCGTATATTTTCATTTTTCAATAAATATTTGGGAAGATATTTATAATAAATATAGCAATCTCACCTTTAGTAACAAATCACATATCTCAGAAAATTCACCATCTAAAATTATTTTGTATTATCAGGTTAACAATGTCGTTTACTTTAAACAATAGCCATCTTCGCTTGTCACGTGTTATTATAGCATCATTTCTTACCACCTGCTTTAATTTGAAAAATAGGCATTTTACCAGGAACATGAATAACAATCGTAGTGTCAGCTCTTCGCTGTCAGTAAACATTGCTAACAAAAGTTGTGGTGGAACGATCTGTTGTTACTGATCGTTGTTACACTGATAATGTGGTTTACTGACAGTAGTGTTATACAATGTTGATGAAATCGACCCTGAGAGAATTAAAAAATTATAATAAATAAATTATGTTTTCAGTTTTAATTAAATTTATAAGGATCAATTAAGGATTAATCAACTTGGGAGGAATAAACAAGAGATCGACCAAAAATCGCTCGGCAATCGACAGGTTGAACACCCCTGGTATATAGAATATGGAATTCGCTTGCTAGTTTAAAAATATGATTTGTCATTTTTAAAAGATACTGCGTGACCATGGAAATTATATCTTCATCTCATACCATGTTTGCAGAAAAATAATCTTTAACTGCACCAGTTACTTATCTGAATCAAATTATTTAAAGTACTCAGATGTACTCATAACATTAGCGAACTTGAGCAAATGTCTACACGTATTTGATTCATTTAGATGTGGATGGCAAAGCAAATTTTATACAGAATGCCAAACAAATTCAACCGAATTCGTTTCCTATCCTTCGTTAGCTGTATGTGTACACTTTTTAAACGCTTTTTGTGCTAAACATATCATTTTACCACTTGCTACTATATAAATGTTGAAATATAAAAGCACTATTTGCAAGGGGAAAAATAGTTTTATTTGCATATAACGTTTTCGGACGTATTCCGTCCCTCTTCAGTATGGCTAACACTAGTTACATAACATACTATTCAAACGTTATTCCACACAGAGTGTGGAATAACGTTTGAATAGTATGTTATGTAACTAGTGTTAGCCATACTGAAGAGGGACGGAATACGTCCGAAAACGTTATATGCAAATAAAACTATTTTTCCCCTTGCAAAAGCTTTTTGTGCTACACACTCGAAGCAAAGGTACACAGTATGTAACATCCATCAAATCTGGCACATGAAAGTCACAAAATTAAAGTCAATATAAACCACAGCATTACATTACCTCATCATAACATACTTCTACAGTATGTGATGCAATGTGCCTGATCGCTTAAAAGTAAATTAATTTTTTTACCAAAAATTGCCTGACTGCATGGATGCTAAGTCAACACGCTTGCAGATTTTGTAAGCTGGACCTCGATGAAAGCATCTAATGCATGCAGAATTTTGCATAATCATCTCTTTCACTGAGCGACAACTAATGCCACAACATTGTCACTTAGCACTAAAAATCGCTCAAAACATATAATTTAAGAAAAAATTTTCCCAGATTTTTCCAAGTTTTAGGAAAAAACTTTCCCCTGACATTTCAACCCAATTTTCATTTTCCCTAACTTTTCCTGAAATTCCCGGTTTTCCAGGTGAGTGGCAACCCTGGCTGTTCCCTAAACATCTCTTGCCCCGAGAAATTGAATTTCTTAACCAATCAGTGATTTGCAGATGACATCAGTAAAATGACGTAGTTTTCAAGCACTAATGCTGCAAACTCATACAGAAATCTCTCTGAGGAAGAAAAATGTGTTAATTGATCTAATTAAAGCCCATCCTACTACTATTGAAGATAAGAGCTATGATATAAAATCCACCAATAAAAAAAAATGTTTGGAAAAGCATTCACAATTCCAATTCAATCGTCTTGACATCTATAGCAATAGAAAAGTAAAAAAAGAATTTTTCCAAAAGTATTTTAAAAAGTATAATTTTATATAATCTTAGAATTTCTGATGCCATTCAGGAGACTCGATAGAACTAATTAAAGAAGCAATAAAAACTGAAAAGTTTAAGCAGGAGATGAATAGACTAGAAAAGTGGAAATAACCCAAGAACTGATATCAAAAAGTTTTGGATCATCGGATAACTTTCCCTAAATTTAAGATAAAGCAAATTAAAGGGCTCTTTTCAGAACCAAAGATTTAGTAAAGAGACTTATAAAATTAAAAAAATTAATGATAATTTTGAATAAATCAGGATTATTTTGATATAAATTATTATAACTTATGAAAATTTGTTTCATTACTATATTATATTATTCACTGATTTTTTAATAAGTTTAATTTTTCTGGATTCAAAAATATGATAATTTTTATTTTCTTATTGAAAACAATATAAAAATACAAATTGTAAGGTATTGTAAAAAATAGCATAAAATAAATTTATAAAAGTATTTGCATTACTGTACTCTTAGTTTATAATTTATATATTTAGATACAAAATCCCACAATGTTTTTTTTTTTGCTATATACTGTATATTTTTTATTCAATGATTGTTAATAAATTTCTTTTTTACTATTATTTCAAATTTTTTATTTAAAATAATAAATGGATAATTATTATTATTATTAATATCCATTTTCTGTGTCAAAACATATTATTAACGAAATCCTTCCTTAGAAAAATCTATATCGACTTCGAAATTTGTTATTGGAATAGATTTCTAGTGGATTTGTCCAATCTTTCAACGTCTTAGCTCTTACTACTTCCTTTCTGCTCCTCTATTAACATCTACTCAAACCACTGCATACATCTATATGTAAAATATCCATTTTCTACAATGAAGTAGCAAAAAGTGGTGACTTTTCTTTCGTTTGTTGAACAAACTAAGCATGCTCTACTTTTCGCGAAAGGTTAAACCAACCTATGGCATCACCTAAGCCAAAGCTTAAAATCCCAGTTTTTCATAAGGTGTTCAGACTACAGCTTAAAATGAACTTTGTTTCTGTAATTCAATTTTCTAAAACCCATGGCTTAAGCCCCGGCCGTGGCGTACCTTCATTTCTGTAATCGGGCCCAAGTGTCTGAAAGCACTTGTATATGGCAATTACTATTCAATAATATTTTAAGTGAAAACCAATTGATTTTGTGATCTTTGCAATGATGTACTTACCATAAAACACATTTTAAATTAGTTCTTTTATTTTATTATCAAATTTTTATTTCATTTTAATCATTTAGATCTTCTTAGAAAGTATTTTAATTATTCTGTATTTTTTTCCATCAGATATCAATATTTATATAATGTTTAGTTTTTGTTTTAGCATATTTTTATTTATTTTAATGAGATGTCTTTTACATTATTTTTTACAGATTTAATTTTTACATTATTTTTACTACTTTATGAATTGTTATTTGTTGTATTGTCTTATATTACTGACTTGTGAGTATTCTTTTTATAGTAAAATAATGTTTTTTGAGTGTCATTGTTTATTATTTGTTAATCTTATTTGTTTTTACAAGTGTTTTTAACACATTATTTTTGTTATATAAATACTGTATTTACTTCATTTTGGCAAAAAATAGCTCTGACATGAATCATAACAAAATCACAAACTATTTGTTATGCCCATAGTTATGTTGGCTGAGTAATAGTTCAAACATGATGATAATTTTTATCAAGAAAGCTCAGATAATTCTACTTTTCTGAGTTCTTCCTTAATCTATTGCTTTGCTGACAATTATCCAAATTATGCCTAATTAATATGCAAAAAAATTATCATCATCTACTCTCTCTTAATTTTCATCAAACTCTCTTGAAATGTTTACAATTTATTACATTTTTTCCCCTCTTTCTCACAATGTAAGTATTTTTTTTTTGAAATTTACTTTTTCAAAGTTTTTGTTCCACATATGAGATCATTGAAAACATGATTATTTTTTATATGAAGATTTAGTCAACCAATGAAATAACTGCTATTTTTTGATAATGGCCGGTCTTCTGAATAAAACAAGCCATAAATAAAGAAAATTGGACCATATTTCAAAAAAAAAAAAAAAAAAAAGCCGGTCTTCTGAATAAAACAAGCCATAAATAAAGAAAATTGGACCATATTTCAAAAAAAAAAAAAAACTGATAAAAACCTTAATTGCAAAAGGTTTTTATCAATAAATCTTTGCAATTAAAGTTTGCAAATTTAAAAAGCAAAGGTAAATTTAAAGCAAAATACAGTAATACCTCGACTTATGTGAACTTGGAGTTACGCGGTTCTTCATTTTTTCGTTTAGCAACATTGTCACCCACTATCTTCAGTGTGTGGAACCTGAGGATGGTACTGAACAGGTTTTAGGCCTAAACACAGTATGTGGTGTGACATGGGTAAAGATATGTTTATGAGGCTTTGATTACAACGGCACAGAGAAAATGGTTTAGGTAACCATATCTTCCTTTAATAGAGATTTTGTACATGATAAATTAATCCGACAGTCAGTTCAGAGAGGATAAACACCTGATGCAGCAAAAGAAATTAAATTCAGTCCTTTCAATGAACAAGATGAACACTGTTGAATGTGACTTCTCTTCAGTCAGAGATTCCTGATATGAGGAGGAGTGTGAAGAGGTGAACTCTGACCTATCCTGTTTTATTATTTTATTATGCTCTTTTATTATTTTTCATTATTTTCATTATTATTTAACATTATATTTCAGTTTAAGAGTTGACTTACTTCCACATTCTCCATCTCAATATTTCGCAATCACATGTTACGTACGGACATCCGTCTTCTAGATGAGCTTTCTCGTCTAATGACGTCATCATCTAATCTAAATAAGTTTTACCACTGATCCGATGTGAGAAAATGACAATGATCTCGTATCGAGGTTTGTTAGGTGCATAATTAATTTGTAAAGAGGATGACATGAATTGATAACTCTGTAAACTAATTAATCTGATATTGTTACACAAAATTATGTAAATGAAGCAACACGGGACTGTAAGTCACTCTGTAAAAAAGGTTATGTAGCCAACAACACAAAGTGGGGTTCGTATAGAGTGTTAGTTCTAAAGTGAAATTGATTGAGTGACATTCAAATTCTTGTAAAGATCTACGATTGCTTGAAGTTTTGTATCAGTGGTGGAGGTAGTAGAGTTAAGTAGTATTTAAGGTTCTTGTTTTGTGAATAATAGATTATTGATATTTGAATTGGATTAAACAAGTTTTGTTGATTAATTTATTGTTGTTGATATTTGATTTGGATTAAACAAGTTTTGTTGATTAATTGATTGTTTGCTTTATTATAGTTAATAAAGCATTTAAAACCCTTTTGTAAGTGTTTCGAGTCTAATAAATTTATTTTTTTTTTGTTATTTAACTTGTTTGAGAATTTATTCCAATCATTAGTATAAGTTTCTGACATCGTTTGTTGTTTTCAATCTAACACTTATTCGTTTCTTCTAGTTGTAAGTTCCGGTTTTGTTTTTGCCGGTTAACAATAGTTATTGTTAAATTGTTTTGTAGTTAATTATTTTTAAGTTAGAGTTTAATTAAGACCTGAACTCAGGCCGAATACTGGATCGCAGAGTCGTTAGACTGTTAGGTTAGTTTATAATTAATAGTATTGCATTCATTAAAATTCGTGACTTTGCATGCTTAGTTACTAAATTAATGGCAGATATCAAGTACTGTATTGTATATTATTTCTTTAAACTATTGAACTTCAGAGTTCATATTAAAAAGTTTTTAAAGTTTTTTTTTTTAAATTTTTCTATAATTTTCTATTGATTATAGCTTGAATTAGCTTAATTTAGCTATAATAAGTTTAAATTAAACCTTGATTAGGCTTAGTGACCATGTGGTGGTGTGCTATTAGAGATATGTATAAATATGTAGAGTATAGATATAGCAATAATCTATATTTATACATATAAATCTAACTATTAAATATATCCATATTACCATATTTTAAAAGGGCTGAAAAGGAATATAAGTTTATATGGCACATCTTAACTAAAAATTGACTCATGAACTATAAAAGGTTGGCAACCTCTGCCCTAACCAATTAGATTACCATGCCAACAGGATGTTCCATTTTGGGAAATTTATATAATGATTAATTTAAATAACTTTATCAGACTAGATTGATACCAGCAGTGATAAATGGCTAATTATGTAGTCTCTTGGAAAATACTAACTGCTTACAACTTTTACTGCTCTTAAAGATTTTTGAGTTTTATAGTAAAGTGGCCTGCTAATTTGTGCTAATATTAAGTTTTCATATGAAAATACTAACAGTGTCCATTTTGTGCTTGCTTCTTTTAGTTTTGTTTTTATCAAGTTTATTACAATGCTGTATTGTGATATAATTAATAATTTGAAACTGATAGATATAAGGAATTTTAACTTATATATAGTGACTGATTACATGGTAATTCCTACCAAATCCTGTTGTAGCCATGAAAAACTTTATTATCAATATGAAATTTATTTTATTTATATATTGTAAAACATTCTGTTGCAAAAAAACAATGTATCTCTAAAAAAATTGTGAGAGAACTGTGAAATTTGTTATAAAAATGCCTTTCAATTAGATATACAAAGAATTAAAATTTCATTATAAATAAACATACGGAGCATTTTGAGAGCACATGGGAAGCACAAATCTAGAGCTAATATAGGGAATGGAATTCATAAGTATGGATATATCTGACTGATTTTGCTGTTTCATTACATTAATTAGTCTATGATAATGCATCTATCATTTATCTATTAGAGTATGAGCATCTAAGCAAGTTTAAGAGAAGCCATAGCAAACCTGCATTGATTTTTTTGCAACAGAGTATTATATTGTAAAATGCTAAGCATAATTAATTTAATCCATTAAATACGTGAATTATAAATTAAGATGATTATTTTACTAAAATAACAAAAAAAAACAAATATTAAAAAATTTTAATTACAGATATCCCTCCTATAACACTGTTTTGCTCTAATATGATTAGAAAATTGCAGACACCCTCATATTACACAATACTTCTACAACACGGTTTTTATTTAACACATTTAAAAAATTGTGTTTACTCTCCTATAGAACAAAACATTTTCTTTAATTCTTATAAATCCACACTAGAGACATACAATACACACACAAAATGCAATCATTGAGTAATATTTTGTTTAAATTAGTTATAACTAGTAGACCCGTTGCAGCTACACCAGCAATAAAAGTATGTTGGTGATGGATGAATGATTTTATAATTTAATGATTTCAAAATATGCATTTTATAAATGAAACAAGGAAAAATAAATATTTATTTTGTAATTTATTTAAACAACCGAAAAGTAATTATTTGGATTATTTTATTTTTTAATTAAGAGATACAGAAATTAATTAAGTTTTTAATAGTATTTATCTTTTAAAATATTTAATTGTTCTTACAGATAAATACAGTAATTCTACTAAATATTGTATGTGTTATTGCAAATAGAGTACAGACTAGTAATAATTCCGAAATGCAGCAAATTCGGTAAGGTTCTAGTATTTAAAATTAAAATTTTCCATTTTTTGAGAAAAATCGATTTTTATTTTATTAAAATAAAATAAAATTATAACAGTAAGTTAATGTTTCCAAATTTGCAAAGGTATAATTGCATAAATTGCAAAAACCAGCAAAAATGGTTGATACGCGATAGGAGGGTTGAGACACGCAAAATATTCCTAATGAACTAGTGGTCAAAGGCCAAAGGTTAACAAGATATAGAGGATAAAAATTTCACAGTGCGTGTGGTTTGACGCTGTGCTTCGCCTCGCTATGGTGCGCAGCGTGACGCGTCCCGTTCACGTACTCTGCTTCTTATGCTAGCTTCTAGGAGCATGTATATCTCGTTGCCTTTTCAACCCTAGTACGGTAGTACCTATGGATATTTTGCGTATCTCGACCCCTGTTCATCAGTACCACTTTTTGCTGGGTTTTGCAATGTATGCAATTATACCCTTTCAAAATATTACACGGATTAAATAAAATCCAAATAATTGAATTTATGCGTGAAAGTTTTAAATATGAAACTAGATTAAATAATTTTTGTGATTCGTGTGAATTATTAATAGATAAATAAAATTCCGAAAAATAATATTCAATGGGAATCGTAAAAAAATCGTTAGAAAGTATAAACATATTGCAACAATTTATTTATAAATATTATTAAAATAAAGATTAATTTAAGTTGATTATTAAATAAAATTTTATTTTTAAATTGCTTAGCCGTTCTCTTATATGCGACTGAATAAATTCTGAATTGCTTATGATGAAATATCGATTTACAAACAATACTCGTCTTATTTTTCGTTAATAATCCTCCCATTGTCAGAAACGTTAAGCTGATGACGATGTTAACTTCCAATTTTTTGCAATAAATAATTCACCTCATTTATTTTGCAATTCTGGATTTATTAGAAGATAAAAATCATTCGAAAAGTAAATCAATTTTATATTAAGCAATTATCAAACAACTATAATTGAAAAGAAGTCAAAATTTATAAGCAGAAACTGAAATTTGCATTAATGCTATTATAAATCATTCGAAAAGTAAATCAATTTTATATTAAGCATCAGTTATCAAACAAGTATAATTGAAAAGAAGTCAAAATTTATAAGCAGAAACTGAAATTTGCATTAATGCTATTATTTTTTTTACGTTACATATTTTTACTTTCTTATACTTCATTATTAAATGATAAAGATTCATTAGAATTTTATCAATAGCAGATGGTATGGATCCATGTTGAAGGCACCAAAGAGCCACATGTGCCCCTTTGGTGCCTTCAACGTGGCTCCATACCATAAAAGTCAATGTTTAATATGGAGCAAATACTTATTTAATTTTAAAAAAATGATATATTTGTAATTTGTTCCTTTATTGTAAAAAGTAGTATGCATATATACGAAATAAATGCGTGTAAGATATTAATAAATAATTTTTGAAACCATTGTTAACATAACCCGAAGAAACCTGTTGCAGCTCTCAAGTAACTCGTAGTGACACAAAATTTAGGCACCCTTGATATATATATAATGGGGGCTCCTTCCCTGAGACCTTTAATCGCCAATCCGTGGGGGGATTGCGTTTCCTGTTCTCCATTCTGGGGATGGAGCAGTTGCCTGAAGTCCGATCAACTAATTTCAGGAGTACATCTCCATATTTGAAAAAGTTTCTATATGAATTATCATATAGAAAAAGTTTTTATTCTTGCATACTAATAATTTTTCTGAAAATAGCTAACGAAAAGTAAGAATTAAACTCGAAACTTACTGTTTAAATAGCAATCACAAACCGCCCATAATGAAACACATCGAAGTTAGTTTCACTGACAAATATGGCGTAAATTGTGAAGATGCTAATTTTAATTCCTCAAGGCATTAAGTTTTTAATTTTAAATGGTATTTTATTATTATTTAATTATTTTAAATCAAAGAAATTAATTATTTAAGATTAATAATAAAAACATTATTTTTAAAACAATCGAATCCTAAATGATATCGCGCCATCTACCGACAACAATATCAATTTTCTTTTGAGCGTATTAAAAAATCTTGAGATTTTGAACTTTTTTTATTCGGATGTAACCTAAATGCTACATTTGTGCCAAATTTGAAGCGGTTCCAGTGGTTAGGGCTGGAAATTTCCATTACTCGATTATCTCATCATTATCCAATTATCAATATATTATATACAGTACTATATTAGATGTTCTTTTTTTTATTTTTCTCTTTGTTTTCTATCAATTAAAGAAATGCATCATAATGTAACCATATTATTCGATTTTCCTACTCACATGTGGAAGTTCTAAATTTTTCTTAAAATAGTCCCTGCCATTATACAAATATACGACGTACCGGAATATATTTTGACAGTGATGCATTAGAATAACTAGAAGAACATTACAAAGCTTTTTTTGTTATATAGCGCAAGAGAACAGTGTTCGAGTAGCTTTTTTAGAAAAAAACTCAACAATGTATTGAGTAAAAAGGGTGTGATAAAAACACATTCCATAATTATCGATATGGAGAAACTTTGCGAACCTTTATTTACTATATTCTTTTATAGAATGCTATAAATTATATATTACTTAATAAAATAATATATGATTTCATAATAAACTCCCTTTCTTAAAGGAACAATTATTTTATGAAGGGAAATTCGGTAGTTGTAAAAAAAATCGAGCATAATTAATAAAATATAAATTTTTTTAAACGTAATTACCGATGTTGGCGCCATCTATCGGGAATAGAAAGAAATAGAATTATAATATAACTACTACAGTTTTTTTATCTAGTATATATAATAACCAATTGATAAATTTAGATCGATAAGTAGTTCAGATAACAGGAAATTTTGATTATCCGGTATCTTCAATTTTCCCGTCCATAAAATTTTCATTGTAAAGGCCGTGACATACTGAACTCGACGCGAAGCGAAGCATAAGAAAGCAACTTTGCGTGGTTATACGGGTACAATGTGTCCTGGACTAGCTTTGGACTTGGACACCGGAACCTTGACCAATCACCACGCGCGAACAAGACCGGAAGGAAGCAATCAACCAATACAAACGAATGTGTTTTATATACTTGGAAAATGGCGGAAGTTCAATCGTGTGGTTGGGATTCAGATATAGAATTTGTTTTAGAAGTACAATAAACCATGTCTATATGACACGAGATTAAAAGAATACCGAAAATATACAATCACTTCTTTCTAATAACAAATCAACCACATTCCGCCAACGACCTCAACAACGTATATAACTCTATCGGCAAATCCATAAAACAACAAGAAATAACTCGGCTACAATATAGATAGGCTGTGGCACAGTGCAACGCGAAGCGAATGATGTTAATTTTTCTGTCATCTTTGCTTCGCTTCGCTTCGCGTCGCGTTCGGTGTGTCGCGGCCGTAACTGCCGTCTAAGCTGGAAAATAATTTTCATTTTTGAATTATTAAAGTTAAAAACTTTTTTATTTTAGAAAAGCCGTCCGTGCTACGTTATTGCTTCTTCCTCTATTGGGAATTCCAAACTTATTAGATATCATCCCAGCACCATTAGAGAGGTCTCCTCTTCAGTTTGCTGTTTGGTCTTATACCACTCACATCTTGTCCTCATCGCAAGGATTTTTTATCGCATACCTGTATTGTTTTCTCAACCGCGAGGTAAAAAAAAGTATCACTATCTGAAATTGTTTATTTACTTTTTAAACTTAAATTTCTTTGAATATTTCAGGTTCAAGTTGCTGTTCACAAGCAGTACAGGTCTTGTTTATCTACTTCTTTTCGATCGACTTGAAACAAACAGAAAAAAAAGTAAGTGAAAATAATAATTAATTACATTAAAATTAATTTTTTAAATATAATTTTATCTAATAAAACTTTATATCTTTTCCCCTATATTAAATGAATAGTATTAATTTTAAAAATGGCAGAATTAAAAATTTATAAAATTATGTACTTTTATAGATGTAAATCCAAATAATAATATAGGATTTAATATAAAATCTGAATATTATAAATATTTAAAATCATACAACTCTTATTAATTATTCATATAGTAGGCTCCCGATTATCCGGATTGTGGCTTAATCCCGATTAATCCGCAACCCAGAGGTGACGTTTAATTTTCGACGCGATATCCGAATGATTTTTAAAAAGTCCCTGATTAGTTTCTTTATTTTATCTTGGATAATTGGAGATGAAAGTTAGAATCAAATTAAAATTGAAAATAATTTCTCGCTGCATATAAACAAGGTTTTGCATCAGTATAAATGTGTGTAGACAACTTATTTGTTTGTTTTTTTTATTATTATTAAATGCATGTCCATAATTCCAATTTTTGAGTATTTTGCGGATTATCCGGGGAAATTAATTTTCCGACTAACCAACTATAATGCATATTTAATTATAATTCTTTTTCAGCATGTTTCTTAAGAGTGATAAACATTTAATTTGAATTTTAAAATACAGTACTGTACTTTACTCTATTATTTATTAATAATTCAGATTTAGATTTTATTCAAAATTCAGAAAATTTATGGATACTGCCGACATAATCATTGATCGATTATTTCGGTAATCGAATAATTCGATATTCGATTATGTCGGTAATCGATTAATCGATGTTCGGTTATGTCGGTAATTAATTAATCGATCAACGATTATGTCTGTAATCGAATAATCGATGCTCGATTATCGAAAATCGATTATTCGATTATTAATCGATAAATTTATCGATTAATTGAATTAATTCGATTAATCGATCAACGATTATGTCGGAAATCGAAAATCGATTATTAATCGATCAGCGATTATGTCAGTGATCGAAAATCGATTAATCGATTATTGATCGATAAATTCGATTAATCGATCAACTTATCGATCGAAGAATTTTTGATGTAATAGCCGTCATCTTGAAATTATGCAGTTAATATCCTGTAGTGTTTAAAATTGTCATCTGATAACCGTAATACAAAAACGCACACTGTGTACCGTTATAATAAAATAAATTTACTTTATGTAAATACAGGCGCTCTTCTAGTTACGAACAGTCTGTTTATGAACATTCGTATTTACGAACGTGAAATTTTATTTTGAAATTTCACGAAATTTCAAAAACTCTTCAATAATTTTAAGTAATACAATAGCAAAATGTTCTAGTAATCAATATAATGTAAAATTACAGAGTTAACACATTACGGCAGAATTTCAAAATGGAGGGGATTACATCAAAAATTCCTCGCTTTATACTCGGAACTTTATATTAAAATCAGTGGGGAAAAAACTTTTAATTGGTCCAGTTGTAAAATGTATTACAATATACAATATATAAAGTTATATCAGCATTATGTCCAAAATAACAACATTATCTGAGTTACGAACAACCCGATTTACGGGAGTCAAAATAACAGCATCATCTGAGTTACGAACAAACCGATTTGCGACAAAACTTACGTACGAATTATATTCGTAACTAGAATGAGCGCGTATAATTTTATTTTTTCTCTAAAGTATCATATTTTTTAGTTTGAAAAATAAAAATATGAAATCAAAATTTTGTGTCAAATAAAATAATTTCTCTTTATATTTCAAAGTAATTACTGTACTTCCAAGAGCAATTAAATTACAAATTTTTACAAAATTACTTTGTCAAGATAATCAATTTAAACATGTTTGATTCAAAAGAAAGTTAGCTGTCAGTTGAGCGTAACGGTAAGTACTGTAGCAACGCTATCGTGTCGAAGGTTATTTTACGAATTCACGCTAAAAGTTTATTATTATTTTATGATAAAAGATTAGCGTGAATTTCACGAAAAATGAAGTCAGTCGTGACGTGTGTACAGTTTTTACCGTTTCGCCAAGTATGACGTGATATAAAACTCCTTAAGAGAGTTTGAGTTAGATTCACATCTTGATATGTTTTTGGATTATTAATAGAAAGTTTCTCGATAGCATTTGATGTTTATTCGAAGATAAAATTATTTAAATAAGGTCTAAACGTTATTTTTATACTATCCTATACGTACTTCTACGATTTTGATTTTTTTTTTTTTGTTATTTTTAACCATATGCTTAGAATTTACAAACTATGTACGATATACGTAATTGTTATTTGTTAAATGCGTAACATATAGGTCCGTATTTAATAAACAATAATTAAAAGCTAAGACAAATAATAATACGTGACCATATATGGAATAAATATGCATTTTATTCATCTTCCTGCATTTCTCAATGCTCTTCCTGTTACTTTAGTAATCGTTCTAAAAATTATAAATTATTGTTTCCTTGTTCAAAATCTTTTGAATATTGCTATTCTTGTAAAGTGTAAAGAAATAATTTTAAATCAAAGCTATACATTTAGAAAGATTTATTTATGTAGCAAGCTTGGTGGCAAAATTTTGCTCGTTCCTTTCCACTTAAATAGAGTACTAAGGGCACTAACTTAGACTTTTATCTGATAAATAGATCTAACCTAGTTTAAACAGTGTTAGTGATTAAGTTAAAACTTAGCAACTATGTCAGCAACTTATAACTAAATATGTATAACATGTAACATTCACTGAGAAAGAAATAATAGAACAGAATATGTTAGTAATAATCAACATGTAAACCTAATCTTTCTGATATATCTGTCTCCATCAGTAAGAAAGTGTGTGAGCAGACATATCACTGATATATCTGGACCACTGTAATGGCCAAAAGTGAAAATGGAAGTTTTACTTAAATAATTTCTAACTGAAGAAAGATTTTTGATAGGGAACAGTGGTTGCAATACACTAGAGTTGCCTGGAAAGTTTATATTCATTTATATATTTACAGTGAGTAGTGATCATGTAGTGTAAGATGAATGACTACATTACTGATCAAGTAGTGTACTCACTCATCTTACATTACTTTCACAGTCGTGGTATTTTAAACATCTTTTAATCACACAATAGTGATATTTAAACATATCAAACATCTCTTACACTACTTGATCAAGCAGTGTAAACTAGTACTCACTCATCTTACATTACTTTCACAGTCGTAGTATTTTAAACATCTTTTAATCTCACAATAGTGATATTTAAACATATCAAACATCTCTTACACTACTTGATCAAGCAGTGTAAAAACTCATCTCTTACATTACTTGATCACTACTCACAGGTTCCTCTACACTACTTGATCACTATTCGATAAATTAATTACACAAAAAAAGGAAGATGCATCTCTTACACTACATAATCTTATAAATTTTTACTTTTATTTATTTATTTTTATTATTTTAATTTTTTTATATAGAAAATTAATTTTAATCAACAAATGAAAAAATTTGAATTGCTATGTCTTCGTTTCTATACGTTAAATTTCAATGTTTGTTTGAATGATAGAATTGTAGTTCGAAAACATGCACGTGAATGTTGAACACGTGATCTCTCTCTCTTTTTTTTCTATTGATATTTTTGAACTTTTTGGTGATAACTTCAGGAAATGGCTTATTGTATGAATGCCTTTCTTAGAATGCTTTAAAGTTGCATGCATAAATTGCGTTTCGGTTATAATGAATGGAATAGATTGTGAAAGAAAAAAAAAATTGTCTGGAAGAGCTAGAACGATAATTTATCGAATAAAAACCACTTAACAGAACATCCTGTACAACTCACTCTGAATCATTATTTTAAAAATTTTAAAAAACTTCAGAATGTTAAAAATTCCTCGTTGATGAAAAAAGAGGAATATTTTTAAACATTTTATTTATTTCGTAGTGCAGTAAATGCTAACTGCATTACGAAAATTAATTAAAATTACGTAAAATTTAAATAATAATAATAATTAATAAAATCCAATTTATAATTTGTATTATTGCCATCTAGCGAGAGGAAAAGATACCAAAAGCGATAAAAAAAAAATAATAAATAATAATATCCATTATTAACTTTTATAAATTAAATATTTAAAGCATTATTAAATTTTTATTCATAATTTAAAAATTTTGCAGGTGAGAAGATTCGTAAAAGAAGAAAAATTTAATTTTTGGCAAACCTAAAATTAAATTTTATTTTTCATTATTCATAACTGTATGAAAAGCTACCGTAGCCACCTCGACCAGCAATCATAATTATATATTGGTACAGACTTATTGTTAAATAAAAAAATAAACGTAAATTCATGACGAAAGTGTGATTTTTTTTTTTTTCTTTTAACCAACTACATAAATTCACCGTTAACGCACAAAGAAAAGAAGAAAAAAAAATGTCGATTTTAATGCGACAAAGACAAGTTAATCACACACAAAGAAAGATGCATCACTTACATGGACATTTCTCTCTCTTTTCTTACCGACATCTCTCAAACACACAGAGAAGAATGGCATCAAACAAGAAGAATGATCGACTTTAATAAATGTCGTGCTCTCGATCCAGAATGGGGTCACCGCACTGTATAGAGGTCAAGGTAGATGACACCTATCTTCACCACTGCAGAAAAAAGCAAAAAAAAAAAAAAAAAGAGTAGAAGGCGATTTCTCTAGAAACATGTCTTGCTGGAAAGCAAACAACCAACCAAACATATTTTTATTTTCCATAAAAATAATGAGAATAAATCTTATTAATCGTTAATTAATTCCGTCTTTAGTTTAATCTGTTGAATGCCAATCGATTTTAGATGATCACTGATTAAAATTTTAATTAAGTCCAATTAAAATTAATTTATTAATTCACACACTTTATCTCTGGTTATAATGGTTTAAATTATACAATTTTATAGTTTTTATAGCACTAAATGTAAATTATTTAATAATTTAACACTTAATTAATTTTTAATTACATAAACAAGCACAGTATCCACCAAAGAATTATTTTTATTTTTTTTATCTGAATGATTAAAAATATTTTGTTATAACTTTTTTAAGTGAAGAAATTACTAGTTTGACTTACAGTGTATGCAGTTTGCGAAACAGAATGGTTTAATAATTTAACATTTAATTAATTTTTAATTACATAAACAAGCATAGTATCCACCAAAGAATTATTTTTATTTTTTTTTTATCTGAATGATTAAAAATATTTTGTTATAACTTTTTTTAAGTGAAGAAATTACTAGTTTGACTTACAGTGTATGCAGTTTGCGAAACAGAATGAATAATAAGGTTAATGTTTCAAAATTAAACAGTTTCAAGTGACACTCGATGATTCACTTAAAGTGTATTTTGCACAAAGGTATCGTTATGATTCGTGTTGTCTAACATTTATAGTGCCTCTTAACAGATTTTTTAATTTTTTCGTGACGCAAATTTGTTGCAAAAAAATTCATAATTTTTCTTATCACGTAAATGATTATGTATATTCTATGTGGAACATAGAATATACATAATCATTCTATGTGGAACAAAATTATTACGAATTAAATGTGTTTAAAAGTCTGTTTGAAGGGCAATTGGGTCAAAGACATCTCGATAATTCGTAAAATAGACATTAAAACGTGCTATTAAGAGTTCATTCGCCGTGGTTACATATTGCAGTAAACATATATAATTTAATTAAAATAATAATTTTAATATAAATTCGATACAGTAAAGTGTTTGCAAGTCAACGAACTAGTAAAATTACGTATCGTACTGTTTGCACCTTCATTTTTTTCCATATTAAGTGTGGTTACGAAAATTATTCCGATTCTTGTCATTGTTTAACGACCGTTCGGAGAGAGAGAGATTCGCTGATAGGACGATAAGATAAGCAATTGGAAAAGAAAAGATTTTTCTCTGTCGACTCTTTTGTACAGACTATTCATTCTGGTATCATTATCCCGTTGGCGACGGTTATTCTGTCTGAAAACTATTTTGTGTGGTTTGGGTGCGGCACTTGTCAGTAACCTGTAGAGGTTGTTCGGAATTAAGCGAGTGGTCTTTTCTTCGATATTGCGTATCATGAAATATGCTCTCCACTTAATAGACGAACGTTATTTCCATATTTACGAGTTACAGTATGATGATTGTAAATCGCGTAAAAAAAAAGTAATGGAGTTTTTTCCACCGACGAACAGGGGTCGATCTAGATACTAGAATGCCAAATTTAGAACTGTAAGATGGGATGAGTCAGGTAAGATAGGGGCGGATCGAGAACGTTATCGAGATATATATTATTCTGGAAGTGGTGTATGTTGTTGGCAGGCTGGCAACAACCAACCCGGAATTTTAGCAACGTCTAGACTACCAAACCGCCTTGTTAGAGGTCACCGTCTCTCTCCTCTATCCAACTGGACACGTTTCACTCCTGGAATCGAACCTGCTGCCATTTAAAGAAAAAATATTCAACCCGCATCCTGGAACTCCATATACACCTACGTGCAACTTAACGTTCAGCATCATCCGCAGTTTCTCACAAACACAATAAAATTTCTTTTTTGTCAATGTTTCCATTAAATATTTGTTTAAACAACAACTTGTACAGATTCACAAGTACGAACAATCAAACAACTTGCTTGTTCACACAAACGAGATTTACTTTCCAAATGTTTTGATGCCGGTGCGCATTTTAATTCCTTTCTAATCAAAAATGTATGCGATGTATACGTTCCGAACGTTTCTATAAATAGTCGACTGTTATAAAATTTCACTAAATACAAACTCCACAACGTAAACAACTTTTATAACGTTCGGATGCGGATTAAAAAAGGAGTTTTTATATATTGTTGAGAGGAGCGTAATCTTAAAACGATCTCTATTATTATCCCGGTAATAACGTCGGAGGTAGTGTAATTACATTGTAATATGTCTAAATCATTTCATTCGAGGCAGTTAAGGCGGGTCTTTCATCTTTTAAACAACAGTTAACTGATTGAACTTTAACCCCGCGCGCGATAACGCGCACATACCTGACCATACAGCACAGCGGTAGTGGATCGGTCGGCGGGGCATATCACACACACAATTGCCGTTTCGTGGAGAAATATCTGCTATCTGTTGTAATTCTTTTAATAATACAACGACTACGTAGCGCAAAACAAGATCGTGTTACAAGTACCACCCTCGGATAACTCATTCGCATTAAGGATAAACATCATGTTGGACACCAAACGTTGAACTTATCGTTTTAAAGGTAAGATTATTATTTTTTTATTCGTTTATCCGGTATAATATTCGATTTAGAACCGTGTAGAATTATCGGAGACGTGTTGAAGTGTCACCATTTTTAAACAATCTCCAGTTTGATAAGCTCCAATGAAGTATTTATTGCCTATACACGATCGCAGTTGTAAGGCATTCCGTGTTGTACAGTTCACATAAACAAGTTTAAACAGTTAATATTTTTTTATACGAGAGAGTTTTAGACGTATAGAAGCAATTTATTGCACAGAATTAATTAAATTTCACCTAATTAATTTTTATTTCGAGTAAAAATCGTGTGCAGGATGAATATAAATTAACAAAACTTAACGAGCAGAAAACTTACGAGTGACGAGAACAAGAAAAAATATTCTGTTAATATATGTAAAATAATAATAATTTTGATTTAGGACAATTTAATTGTTATAAAAATTAAACTGAATTATTTTTTATATATATTTTATATAAAAAAATAATAATTTTAAAGATATAAAACTAACATATACATATTTTGATAAAGTTTCTGATAAAAAACTACACTTGAGACAGCATCAGAAGTTGGTATTACTGTATGATACTATATACTCTCCCATAGAAATAGGATTATTATATGATCCCATACATTCACCATAATCATAGTATTATTATAGGATCCCATATACTCTCCCATAGTCATAGAATTGTTATAGGATCCCTTACACACACAATAGTTATAGAATTATTACTACAAAATCTCATATACTCTCCCATAGTCACAGGATTATTGTAGGATACCATATACTCTCCCATAGTCATAATATTTTAAGATCTCATATATTCTTCCTATCATTGGATTATTATAGGATCTCAAATACTCTTTCATGGTCATTGATAGGATTGCAGGATTACTATGTTCTCTCATAGGCTCAATACTGACTTCCGATGCTGTTGTCAAGTTAACAAAAAAATTTAATCTGTTATTTACACACATAACATTTTTTAAAAAATATAAATCATTAATTAATTCAAAATTTAGACTTAATTAATTAAATTAATTAAGTTTAAAACACAATTATAGGATCTCATATATTCTTCCTATCATTGGATTATTATAGAATCTCAAATACTCTTTCATGGTCATAGATAGGATTGCAGGATTACTATGTTCTCTCATAGGCTCAATACTGACTTCCGATGCTGTCGTCATGTTAACAAAAAAATTTAATCTGTTATTTACACACACAACATTTTTTAAAAAATATAGGCCTAATTCATTAATTAATTCAAAATTTAGACTTAATTAATTAAATTAATTAAGTTTAAAACACAAAAATTGGATTACATGATCGTATAAATGGCAATAAAAATGTCCGCTCTTGATTATTATTTATTGTTCAGTTTTTAATTACCGTATAAAAATTTTAAATTTAATTAAAGAAGAAACTTATGTTTTATTTTTTTAAACATAAATAATAATTTTTCTACCAGAAATTACTTAAATTTTTTTATTATTATTATTAGTAATTTTTTATGATAGAAACAGTGTCAGAAGTCAGTATTGTAAGATCCCAAATACTGACTTCCGATGCTGTCGTCAAGTACGAATTACAGGTTTTAGACTACTAAAGTTAATTTTTCAGTAAATTTATTTAGAAAATTTTTATAAAATGAGCCGTAGACAAATTCATACGTTAAACTTAATTAATTTTTAATACGTTTGACCTAATTAAGTTTATAAAAATTAATTTATTCATATAAATTAATCACTTTTGACAGGATGCGATGCCAAATTTGATTTACACTCGTTTAATCGTCTTACTGGGGTTCCGAATTGTATATAAGGAGTTTAATGGAGTTTACGTATCTCCTAAAATAAAATAAGATTAGTATACGTAATTAAAATTTTAATTATGATTAAAAGTTTAGATGATAATAAATGGCTGTTAAAAAAATTTAAATAAATTGTGTACAATCTGATAATAAATTGCTTATAAACGTAAGTTATTCTATTGTTTTTTAATGAGGAAGTATATTCTTTTGCACAATCTTCGACCGCATTATCCTAAATTATGATATTTGAAGGACGAATTTATCGGTTAACGACATCTTCAACTCCTATTTTTCCATTTTAAAAGAGAATACGACCGTAAACAGCATCTAAAAATGGTGTCCAAAAATTTAAATTGTGGTACTGATATTTAGAGAGAACAAAGAAAAATCCACAACAGAACTCATTAAGAAAATAAAAAAAAACGATTTTTATTAATTTAAAAAATGTCAGTTGTTGCTCTTTTAAAAAAGTCTAACAAAAGGTTACGAATGCCATCTTGGATCGAGAAAGAAAGCCCATACAAACGTTAACTTTTCTGAAAAGGACTGAAAGAAAGCCATAAAAGATTTAGGTCAGTAACCTAATTTTAGTAATTAAACAACATAATGTTTAGTTTACTACAGCATTAAATTTATACTTCTATATATTTTTAACAATAAATTAATGAATGTCAGCATAAACATCTTCAATAAATGGAAAGGGGGCTCATCCAGTGGCCAAGATGTCAGCTTGCTCGATGGCATGTGGGCCCACTGAAATATTTTTATAAAAGTTAAATGAAAACCTTATAGTTGTGAGTGGGCTTCCTTTAATCTCCTAGCAATCAATATTTTTAGATCCAGTCAGTAGCGGATTTTGCCCTAAGGGGGCCCGAGGACTGAGAGATTTTTGGATCCTATTAAAATAAATATTTTTTTTTTTTTAGAAAATCAATTCTTTTATTTTATGTAACAAAATGGAAAAATAATAACTTTTTTATAATTTGACATTGTTAAATACAAGCTTTAAAGCTAAATAAGGGGCCCCTTGGGCCTTCACCACCTATGCGAAAGTCCGCCACTGGATCCAGTCCTCCACTGGACTCATGTATAGCTAAGGGGCCCGAGGAGTGAGAAATTTTTGGGGCCTTATTAAAATAAATTTTCTGTTTTATTTAGAAAATCAATTTAAGGATCCTTAACCGACTACGGCCTTAAGTGGCAACTAATTTTACGACACACAGTCACAATGGAGAAACGTTATCAGGGGCGGACTGGGACATATTTTCGATTCTGGCATTATCCTGACAGTGGCCCACTAGTTAGACATGGTATTAGGACAATTCGCCGTAGGGATATAAAGTTGTGAATCATAATTTAATTCGGTATAAATGAATAAGTGTATTTTTAACCTGTGTTTGTTTATTGTCCAATAGACGCGATAAACAAATAGAAGAATGAACTTCACTAATAACAATATCGAGTCTTCAATAAATCACTAATTCATAAAAAAAAACAGACGAGCTCTTGATTTACGTATGTCTCAAGAGCAAATGAGAAAGTGTTGAACACCTCACCCATTAAACGTTACTCTGATATGTGATACATCGTTATTACGTTGTGTTTCTTTGAATCAAAGTATCTTCGAATCTTGTTACATTGTTTACCTAAGTACGAGTCGTATTCAGGTATTCGTAGTCTGTTATGAAACTATCGGATTAATTGTATAGGTATTTTTAGAATCAGAAACATAGTTGTAGTGTATAAATCTTGTTAAAAATCATATTAAAAAAATTAAGTGTATATCACTATCATAAAATAAAGGTCCTCTGGGCAGTACCATATCTAGATTGTTCTTTTGTTGCGCCCTCTCAAGTTTTGAAAAATAAATAAATTCATAAAAATATCGCATTTTACAGTCTGCTCACCGTTAAATTTATGTCTAAAAAATAATTGTCTTACTACAATAATAATAATAATAAAACACAAAACACGCCATTGCTTATGCGCCCTGAGATGGCACTCCACTCGATCGTATGTTGATCCGATTTTTCTCATAGGTGGCAGGGCCCAAGGTGGTCGCCTCCACTACTTGTGCGAAAAGAAAGCGAAAAGTACAAATTATAATCGACAAATTCATTAATAATAATAAATTAATAATTTATTAAATGATGTTATTTATAAAAAAATAAATTAATAATTTATTAAATGATGTTATTTAAAAAAAAAAAAAACTCCGAAACGTTAGCCACACCTCGAAAAATTTCAATTGTTTGACGTTTTTTTTCTCAAGGGCGTTATAAATTAAAAGGGATGGGTCCGTTTAATATATACCGCCTTTAATAAACTAATTATAATAATATATTGCTTATTAATTTTAGTAAGAGTAATGGTTTCGGACGGCATATTTAATAAGTAAAAAAATAATATTAAGTGGTTAGTTAACAAGCAGAACTACAATTTTTGTACGAGTAAACCGCAAAAACCACAAGATTTTTTTTTGTGTGTGTAAGTCTGGAATGTGAAGAATACTCGACGTACTACTAATATAATACAGTACTTGTATAAAATTAATAACTGATATTAGTTAATTAAGGAACTCGTTTAGATTGAAATATCGATCAACCGAAAACTTTTGCTATTCAAATCATAATTTAGGACGACTATAAAGGGCAGGATATGCAACTAGAATCTTGTTAATTTTCAGCAATTTATGACTTCTCTGTAACGAGCTGCTGTCAAATTACAGTCAGAACACAAAGATCGTAAATTACTGATAATTTCGCGTTTTGAATAATACATTGGGAAGCAATTCCACCTGGAATGGCGTTTATTGTTATTTTTGCAATTGCAAAAACGTTCCAACGTACTTGTACTATATACACGTCAACACAGTCGGAATTTCGTTATTTCCTCGTGTACAGTTACTAGCAAAAATTTCATTCTTTCAACGGAAACCGGTTAAAAGTTGATTACGTGCATCTTACACACGTCACTGTTGATTAATGATCTTATTGGTCCCTACCACGACGTCATTGTGCCTTGTCTATTTTTATGCAGGAAACGTGACTCATCTGTTCTTGAATCACGTGGAGTGCGGTTTTCATTTATATACTGTATATATTTTTATTCTTTTATTGACACGGGTATCGATTATCGAGAGCATTCAGTTTATACGTAACTAGTTAATTTATTTTATTTTTTTAAAAAATTTTCAGTAATCTTACAGCCAAAAACATTAGACAAAGCGAAATAGTTTAAAAATTAACGTTTCGAGTAATACTCGCATATGTTTCGAATTGTATCAATTTTTTAAATGTTATAAAATTATTTAATTTTATAAATAGGTTATACTATATTTTCATTCATCGTTTCAGAAGGTTTTCATTACTTAAATGTCATTTGATAAGGTAATGTAATGTAATAACCTACTGGATATTATAACATGTTCCTGATGCAGTAACCATAGCAACCTGTTAGATCTCTCCTTCCATTCCAGATGTCTCATGTAGTGGAAAGTGCCAATTATTATAGATAAATCCAATCATATGTAAATAATAATGATAAATATATCATTACTGTTAACTTTTTTATATTAATTTTAATCTAAAATAAAAAAATTCCTAATGATTTAAGTTTATAGCATAAGTTTTAGTAATAGTGATTTATTAAAATATTTTCAATAAATTAATAATTAAATATAAATAAAATAATTTAATTACTTTTTATCAAAAGATAGTATATTTAAAATATCAACAAGTAAACTAATTAATGTCAATTTTTAAAATTAATAAAAGTCCAAGAGTATGAATATATTATGATTTTGTAGATTTCTTTAATATAGAAAAAAAAATTCTGGATATGGATTTGATTATAATAATTTCTAATAATTTGCATTTTTTTCTTTAAAATAAGATTTGTTTATTTTTGACTTTAATTAGGTTCTTGTTTAAAATAATTAATCAGATTAAAATTGCTGTTGCTATTGCAAACATATTTATTAAATTTGTTTTTTTTTTTCTAGCATCATGGAAAAAATTATTTTACACATAATTCCTATAGTGGCTTTTCAACAAATATTTATATACAGCTTAGATCCTTCAAGTAAGAAATAATTTTATTATATTTGTTTTTCATAATTTATATATATTTAAGAAAATTAATATGCATATAATTGCTAAAAAATTCATTTATTATTTTGTATAAATTACTAATTTGGTTTCTTGATGATAAAATATTCCACTTGATTTTCTAAATGTTCCATTTTATGAAAGCTTAATGTAGGCATTGATTTTTTTTTCTTAAAAATAATATAATAAATGAGAGATATTTTATAAACAAAGTCAACTTTTTCCACATTTATCTTAAATATGGAAAAAGTTTAAAATTTTTGTCTTGTAATTTGTATTTTGCAGGGATTAAAACATGCTGAGATTTCAGCATTTTTTTATAGTTGAATAATATAAGGAAAATTTGTATATAAAATAAACAATGAATATTATTTTTTCTCTGAAAATTCCTTTTTTTTTCCTAGAAATATTTTTGCAGTTGACATATATTAATGATCTTATTTTTATAAATTAATGAATTCTACAACAAAAGTCCAAGAGTATGAATATATTAAGATTTTGTAGATTTCTTTAATATAGAAAACAAAAATTCTGGATATGGATTTGATTATAATAATTTCTAATAATTTGCATTTTTTTCTTTTATATGTATATATATAGTCAACATTATATATATAATCTCATATATGAAATAGATTGTTCATTTGCATTTATCCAGAGATAAAGCTTTCTATGAAGAAAACAACTAAGAGTTTATGTTCTAGTTCCATTGCTAGGAAAGGCCATTATAAATTCAGAAAAAAATTTTAACTATCTCAAAATAATTCATATTCTTGGCATTAGGCTTAATTTCTGCATCTTTAAATCTTTCTGCAGAGATAGAACTTTGTTAGTTGATATTTGTTTCTTTTCTAGCATGAATAAAAGCATTATAATAAAAAAAGTTTCATATTTTTGGGTACTTTTAGTAAATTTCATTTAAATGCATTTCTTTACTCCAAATATTCCATTTCATTCATTCTTAAAAGTTTACTTGTCTATTATTATTATTTCATAAATTTTGCTTTATTAAAATGTGATTAATATTTAAGTATTTAAAAATTTGTTTTGCAGTCAGTCTCTTCTTCAATAAGATTTTAAATATAGGTAGTCCTCGACTTATGACCATCTTGACTTACTACTTGTACTTACAACTAGTAGTGCTATTCAAATTATATATTGGTTCAGTTTAATTTGATGTTGGGGAGTCTTGAAGAAATTTACAGAATATTTTTATTTACGTTCAATTAAGAATTGTAGAAAATAGAACAATATTAACAAAATTACATAAATTAAAGAACATAAATAATGATAATAATACAAATAAAAATGTTAACACTTACAAAAAACAGCAATTAGTGATTTATTCTAATAATTTCTAGATCATTTTCTGATTATTGCAAGGTATAGGTGGAACTTTTTCTTTCATTCATGTGTCACTTGCCAAATGGCTTCTTTTCCTCAACTATTCTTTGACATAAGGAACTGCATCAAATTCTTCTATAGATTTTCAGAACAAAAAAATTAACCAGTTTGGCCAAACTGGTGTGAATCGGCAGAATCAACACTACTGTTTACAACATTAATGCCATTAATAAATTCTGTGATTTCATGCAATTAACCAAAGGTTTGAGTCCCTGAGCAATGGTCTGATATACAATGAATATTTTTTTTGTGTCTAATTCTTGTATTTTTATGTTTGTTGTTGTTTATTACGATAAAGTGGAGTGTAATAACAAATATTGGTAATGGCAATCCATAAATTTTGGGCATTTCCAAATTATGGTCATTCTGATTTTTAACAGTCGGATTCAAACCAAACATTATCATAAGTCAAGCACTGTATGCAAAGTTTAATTGTTGTTTTAAAATTTTATTTATCTGCAGATTTATTTTAATTTTTAATATTTTCATATTTAACATTTCATAAAGCACATTATTTTTATTTTGTCTGCTTGCAGAAAGTTTCATTAGTGATTGAAAGTGTAAATTCAACATTCCAAGAAATATATTAGTTGTTTATAGACAATAAGTTAAAAAATAATAGAAAAATAAAATGATTAGTTTCTTATTTAAACAGAATGATGTCAATAAACTGTTTGAATTATTTTAACAAATATGTTATTATTAAAATAGGTTTAAATAAACTTTCGTATACAGGTACTCTTAAAATATATCAAGATACTTGTATGTCATGTTTGACAATTTCAATTTAATATTTTGAATAAAATAGTCTCAGCATTTATTTAGGAATTATTTTAACAGTTTTGAATAAATTTAAAGAAGATCTTTTGTATAAAATATAACAAAATATATACAACTGTTTCTTTCATTGTTATAAAACAAAATAATGATAATATTAATAAAGCATTTTTTAAAATTTTCACTGAACTTTTATTTTATTTAAAATTTCTGAATGCTAGATTCTGTTCAATCATTCTCTGGAAAAACTATAATCTTTATTGAATTTTTATAAAGTCATACAATTATATAATTTTTTATTAGTGATCCAAAGAATGACATATTTTTGATATTGATGTTTATATTACTCAAATATAACATCTTTCTTTCTTGGAATTTTAAATTCATAGAATATTTATTTTAAAGATTATTATGTCTGCTCTAATTTTACCATGGGACTTCATTATCTGCTTCTTATTAAAAAATCAAATAAATGATAATTTGATATTATATTTATTAGGAATCTTATTTTTTGAAATTTGTTATGATTCTGTAAAATTTCTCATTTCTTAATTATCTCATTTCTACAGTAATTCAAATGGAATCTAATAATTATTTTTTATGAAATGAATTGAAATAATATATAATAACAATATATAAAATAATACAATATATAATAAACTACATGTCAATATAAAATAGGTAGATTAGAGTTCAGTAATGCAACCTCTGTATAGTATTGGCAATTGCTCCTATGTCTAATTATCATTTTATCATAAAAACAATATGAATATTCAGAATATATCTATCTTTATAGTAAAAGTTAACAATTGGGATTTATGATTATGTTCATGAAAAGTAGTCATGCCTATCATACTGTACATTGATAGTCATTAACTTTTGAAATTACAAGGGTGCTAAATTTAAATCTTTATCAATAAGTTATTTTTGTTTTACAAAATATGTAATTTTTACTGAAAAAATGAGTATAATTTATTATAAAAATCTATTTTCATACTATGGTATTAACTGAAATAAATTATTTTTATTTAATCGTAATTTCTGTTTTAACTGATTTAGATATTGGTGAAAAAACTAATATTAATCCATGTACACTTTTGTCTACCTGTGGGAGCTGTATCAGTTCACCCATGTGTGGTTGGTGTTTACAAGAGGTAATATTTAAATTTAATAGTATATAGCCATTCCCTAATTTACACAAATAATTGGGATTAAAGGTTTTTATAAAATTCAATTTTGCATAAGTCAGAAAAATAATTTTTAATAAAAATTCTGAATCAAAAACTTCCAGGACAAGTTGGATTATGATAAATGCACCTATACAAATTTATGCTACCATATTATTATCTGATTGAAAGGGAGACAATGACACATGGAATGATATTTTATTAATAACTTATTCTTAAGATAAAAAACAATATACAAAACATAAATAAATCAAGTAACATCAATTTTTAAATGATGTAAATAAATATGTTTGTGCTTATAATGTACAAATAGAGTAGATGTTTATATTCGGTATCTTGGATTTACATAAACTGAGAAATACCTGTAATTTAAATAGGATACTTTGTAAGCCATACTATTATGTATTAATTTTAAGTAATATGTTTTTCAAAATTTTATTTTAATCAGTTTATTTTGTATTTGGATAAATATATAATGAATTAATGATAATAATAATAAGTGCTTAATTTATAATAATAAAAGACAGAACATCAGAACTGAATTTCAGATGATAGAACTAAGTAACTTAGTAAAAATTATATTTTGTTTCTCAAATAAATAAGGGCATTTCCCGAGAAATTATGCCTTGATAATAATTAATGATAAAAACAAAAGCAAAGATTATTGTAAAGTAGTTTCAATACATATTCTGCACTTTGTAGTTTCAATATTTTATAGTTTATTAACACTTATGTAGATGCATTAACCAAATTAACAATGTTACAAATAAACATAGATCCTAATATATTTATATGATAAATATTTCAATCACTATTTCTAAAAGTTTGAAATGATTTAATCTAAAAGAAATGCTTATTTTGCAAAAAATTTATTTTAAAGAATTTTAAAAATATTTTATATATTTTGATTACATATTACAATTTTTTCAAATTCAATAATAAGATTCATAATTTTTTGCTATCATCCAATTAATTAATAAAACCTTGATGAAGAGTAAATTTTTATCTTATCAGAAACGTTTTATCTTTAACTTCATTGATATTGACTGACAACTGATATATAAAAATTTTACAGTCTAAGTTTTAGAACTTTTGTATAATGGCTGATAACCTTATGATAAAGGTTTCAAAATTTACTCTTATTCTGAATTGATTTTTTTAATCAAATAATACATTGCCTACAATATTTATTTATATAAATTTAATAAATATTTTATTATATAAATGAGATTATATGTAATTTCAATTGCCAGTGGTTTCCGAAATAACCTGTGACCTGTAAAATTTCACAAGTGCATCGGGAAGGACCTAGATAATTAGGAAAATTCTAATTTTTCTAGATTTAAAAAAAAAATTTTATATCAGAATTTTTATTTTTTTGCATGTGGGAGAAGAATTCCGCACTTTCATTAAATTCATGACTGTGCGTTCCAGGCTGCACATAAAAGCTTGCCGGGCCGCAGGTTGAGAATAGCTGATTTAGATCATATGACTAAGTTCAAACCTGATAATATATATTGAATTATTAAATATTTTTAATGAGAAATGTCAAATACTAAGTCAGATTAATTATTAAATCAAATATTATTATTAAATATAAATAATTTGCAGATATGCTGTTTTGTTATGTAAATTTCATCCTTTTCAGGCAGTTATGTTTGTTATTGAATGCTGAAGATATTTATCGCACACTTTCAGAAATTTTGAAATGTCATAATGATCTACGTTTTGCTCGTCATATGGTCCAAACACTGAATACAATTTTATTGACATCAACTGAATTGTTTGAGTTAAGACTTCAATTGAAAGAATTACAGACAGAGGTAAAGTTAATATAGTATTAATATTTAATTCTATTATAATAATTAATTTTAAATATTTCTAATAATGGAAAGTAGTTATTAACTATAAGTCTATTTCAAGATAACCTGACAGTAAATCACTGCCATTGTTGTAAGTATTTCTATACAAAAGAAAATAGTCCCTATTAGTTAAATTTAATATTATTTCTACACAAAGGAAAATAGTCCCTATTAGTTAAATTTAATATTAATGTTTTAAAATATAAAAATGATACTTAGGATACTAGAGAGCACTAAACTGCAGTAGAATATTAACACTTTATTTATATACATTGCGCTAACGTTTTCGGCTCTACAGCCATCTTCAGGCGCTGTTTATAAAACTTTCACTGATAAAAATATTTGATATTTACTGTAGGATTATAAAAATCAACCTAGATGTAACACACCACAGAATCATCTTAATAAAAGTTGTTCATTAAATGAAATAGTAAATCCTCATAGTAATATGAAAACAATTGAGGTAAGATATTTCAATGTAATTATTAAGTGTTTTTACGAATTGAAAATTCATTAATTAATCAGTATAAAGTTCAAAGTACGATAAGAGGAATTTCTCTAAAAACCTAAGTAACTAAAATGAAAAATTACTTTAAGAAATCCTAAGTAGAATTTTCTGGATAACTCTTAAGTACAAATGGTTCTCAGTTTGAGTTCCTAGTCTTGTAAGTTTTTCCAAATATGTAGTTTCAAAAAAAATCAAAAGTATGAACATTAATTGCAATAAATAAATGCTAAACAATCATAAAAAGAATTTCAAACCATGTTCATAGCTATACAATACAACTAAATTTATATCAGAAATTCAATCATCTATGAAATCCAAAAAAAACAAAATAGCAGACTAAAAAATGAAAGTTGTGCAGTCTCTGATTGCCATTATTTTATTGATATATATTATGTAAATAACATTCATTCCTGGACTGTGCCTAAGGCAGTAATTCATTTGTATAAACATTCTACTTATCTATCAATAATAATGAAGAATAAAAGTTCTTTAATATTTTTAATCAAAATGTTCTTTAGATTTTTTTACTAGCGCTTTTCAATAAATTACAACTTCAGAATGCCTAACATTTGATTACACAATTCAAAAATATCTTATTTACAATCTAAAACAAAAAATCTTCTGTTATCATAATAACCAACTACAATTTCTAATTAACATTAAAAGCTACAATTTTATATAATATTAAAATAATAATGCAACAATAATTATAAAAATTGATAAAAAGATTTATCTCAAAGCTGCACTTGGACAGTATTTACAGCACAATGCCCATATATTGCTGTAATACCAAATAACAGCAACATATGGGCATGATTCTACCAGATCTAACAAATTAATAACAGAAATACCACAAATTTTTCTTCTTAAAAATTTCCAGACACTCCACTATCCTCCCTTTCTATGAGTCTTCTATGATTTTAACTATCTTAGCATCATCCTACTTTATAACTGTATCATAATATAATGAAAGTTCTTTTGTTTTGGATAATAACTATGGTAATATTTTTAAACTATGTAATCAAATGTTATGCATACTAAAGTTGTAATTTACTGAAGATGATTTGTAAAAAAAGCTGAATGCATTCTAAATAAAAGTTTTTTTTTCTTTTATTGATGTGTTTATAGATATAATGTTGTTATCTTGCTTTAGAGTTGTTTGGAGAGGACTGTTTATAATAAACAGTGTAGTAGTTAAGAATTTTTCTTTTTAAGTTAATATAAATGGTTCAATTAAATATTCATGAATAATATTTATCTTATATAAAAGATTCTGTGAATCTTATATTGACTCTTATAAGAATCAAAAAATCTGTATTTAATAAATAAACAATTGAATATCACGGCATTTTCTAAATTATAATATGTAATTTTAAACAAATTCATTATAATAAAAAAGATTTTATTAATTTTTTTTATTTAGAATATAGAATTAAGTGATGCAGGTGCAGTTACAGGATCAGCCACTCAGTTAAAACCACAACATATAAAACTTACACTCAGACCTAGTAAGATTAAAAATTAATATTTTTATTTAAATTTAGTTATTAAATTAGAATAAAATTTTTTTGATTAAATTCAGGTGGAAATATATATTAATTGAATAAATTTTATTTTCTAATAAAAATAATAAAAAGTTTAGTATAATAGAGTAATTACAGAATAGATAATCTTTAAATTTATATCCGAAAATAGTGATATAGATGTAAACAGCATAAATAAAAATTAATTTCTCCATAAAAGAAAATGTAATGTGAAGAGATTATAATACATTCCTACAGTCTGTACCAATTCAAAAGAATAATGATGTTTTTAGCTAGTTTTATAATTGGCAAATAATTGGCAATAATAATTGGTTACAATGGCATTAAGCTATAATTGGTACAATTAGTATTAAGCTTTTGCTTAATGCTAATTGTAAAACTAACCACTAGCTAAGAACATCACAATCGTTTGAGTTGTTATGAATTAGAAGCAAGATGGTGAAATTAAATCTTATCCTACTTGCTTTTGATTTTTTCCTTCTGGTTATATTAAAATATTTAATCTATTACAATCTTTGGCCAGATAATGGTCAAAGATTGGCCAGATAATGAGAAGAGATGAGGACTACACGGGCAAAAGACTTATGAACATGAAGTTGAAGGAAAGAGGAAAAGAGAACGACCTAAGAGAAGGTGGCAAGATATTGTGGATGATGATCTGAGATCAAAGGGTCTCAGAAGGGAATGTATAAAGGACAGAACGCAATGGAGAAAGCTCATCAAAAACAGCGACCCCATATAGAAATCGGAGGGAGCTTATTGATGATGATGATGAATTTATTACAATCTTTAAATCTAAATTTATATTCAAACTTGTTCCTTTGATTTAGAATACAAATAATTATAATTGTAATATACAGACAATAAATCTATCCATCTGAAATATAATAAGATTGATCAAGCTTAAATTTTTGATAACGAATATGAATGTTTAATAAAAGAAAAATTATGATATAATTAAAAGTTCCATATGTGTATGTAATTTGCTTATATATTTTAATTTTCAAATATATTTTTATAGAACAACCAGTTACATTTACTTTGTCATTTCGTCAAGCAGAAGATTATCCAGTTGATTTATATTATTTAATGGATTTAACATGGAGTATGAAAGATCATAAAGCTAAATTAGCACAGTTAGCAAATATATTAGGTAATATTTTTAATTGTTAAAGTTATTATTAATAAGATTATTAAAATAAAAAATCTTCATATTTTATTGAAAATTAAATTAATAATAAATTTATATTTTTACAGCTGCTAGTATGTTTAATATCACCAAAAATTTCAAATTGGGATTTGGATCATTTATTGATAAAGTAGTTATGCCATATGCTTCTATGGTACCAGCAAGGTAAGTTAAATAAGTACATATTATATTTTTTAAAGCCGAGCTCTCAAATTATTATTTATTAGTATTGATTATTTTTAAATATTATTGTAAAATCCAAAATATATAGAAAATTATGGAAAAATTTTCTATAAGTATTTCATTTTTCAAAAAATTCATATATAATCATCATCAAACTTATTTCATTTCATACTTATTATTTATTCCAGATCCCTACTTATGATAATTCAATCTTATGGTCTGAACTTGGTTATTTTCATAGCCTATTAGCTAGAAATAATTTTTTTGTTTTATTAAAAATGTAGTAATCTCTTACTACCTGAGTTCAATTCCAGATGATTTTACACCTTGGAGAATCTCAAATCATATCCAGATAATTTTATCGTTTTAGAATTCAGTATTCTATTGTCTATTATTACTATTAAATTGCTGTCATTCTTGGTCATTTTCAACTTATAATGTGATTATCAAAATATAACCCCTATCATAAGTAGAGGACTACCTGTATATAAACCAAATGCATAAATTCATGCATATATTTTATTATGTTTATTCTTATGTTATCCATAAACTGGTATCTAAACTGCAATTACAGCAATAATATTGCCAACTTGAATACAGTTGTCTTCTTGCATTCAAACTGTCTATTTCAATTCACAAATCAAGGAATGATTGAGACATTCAAAATCTATTATATTCATCATTCTTTGTTAAATTGAATGATACAAGCTAGGATCTAATAGTAAAAGACTTTTTGAATGCCTTCAGTATCTTAGAGGCATTGAGGATTATAGGAGTCTTATCGCTGAACTTTCTGATAAAATGGTGAACGAAATCCAGAAGAAACTTTGCGTTTTCAAATGTGGGATTAAATCTTAAAAATTATTCTAGAATTTGATTGTCCAGTAACAGAGAAATTGTCTCAGGTAACAGCGGAAACCAATATTATACAGAATTTGATTTGGAAATTTGATACTGAAAATGCTTTTTGAGTTGCTGAACTCCCATGATCAAGAACTCATGTTTGCAAATCTAATTAAAATTTGAAAGCACAGTGCTCTTGAATAAGTTGAACATGACACCTAAGGAAATATCATGACTGTTTTATAGTTGATTGAAGGATTTATTGACTCTTACCATCAAGATTCTTGAAGACATTGAATTGATCAAACAGAGATCAGCAACAACTATATAAAAAACTTTTTTGTATGAAAGTTTTCTAACAAATTTATAATGAAAATATAAAATGTTTATGTATCTTTATGACTATGAGACTACCAATAATATAAATTGTTGATAAAAAAACATAATTTTGTTAAATCTCAAAAGCTATTAAATGATTATTTATTTATGCTTAAAAATGTATTTAGTTATTTAAAGTTATTATATTCATGTTTGAATATTCATAATTTATATAAGAAATGATGAAACCAGTAAAGTATTAATATTAGAGATCACACATGAACTTTCAAATTTTTGAATTGCATTCTTTAGACTGCAAAAATTTTCTTACTATGTAAATTTTATTTAAAAATTTTTATTAAGGTTTATTATATTACTGAAGAGGGTCTGGTAGTAGGGCCTAAAATACTTTTATTATTTATTTTTGTTTTTAATATTAAACTTGCTTGGGATTTTAGAACCTGCTTCTGTGCTGTTGATAGTTTTCTTATAATACAAAATAAAACTTTAGCAGAGTTTTTAGTTCTGATTTGATGTTAATCAATTGATCAAATAGTAGCATCTGGGACAGACTGGCTATAAGGGCACACTAGAATAATAGTAAAATTTCAGCTCACTTTGGCAGGATGTAAACGAATGATATATATTCCTATAATTTGTTGTTTTGGAAAATAAAATATCGAAATATTAAATTAGAGATGATTTTAAAATATAATCACATAACAATATTTCATTAAATTTTGTCATCATTATAGACCAATAGACAATGTTGTTATTTACTAATTGCGTATGAATACAGTGTTACCTTTGATGGTTCAGCTGTCAGGTTATCTTGAAACAGACTATAATTTAATTATTTATTAGTTCAAAATTTTAATCAAATTATTGATTGTTTAAACACTGTGAATATTATTTCAGTTTAAAATTTCTTATTTGTAATAGAATAACAAACAACTGGTATTTGAAAATATGGGAAATTTAGTATTCTAACATAAAGAATAATTAGATTAGCAGAAGATATATCTTCTATTATTTTAATTGAAATTAAAAAGAAAAACACTTATCTGAATTTTGTTATATCTACTATATGTTATTGGGACCTGCTACAAATTCATGGCTATTGAAAATGATTAAGAGAGATTAGTATTACTGACATAAGAGAAAAAAATGGTCATATATTTTAAGGTATTATTTTTAAATATTATCCAATATAATATACAGGTAAACCTGATAATATATATTGTTCATAAACAGGTAAACCTGATAATATATAACATTGTTCCTAAAAAATTCTGTTTCATGTGAAACCATGTTATATGAGACATGGAGCCAATATAAAAAAAGGGAATTATGTTCCAAAACCAATTAAAAACAAATAACTTTCTTTAATTCCACATAAGAAACTTAATTTTTATTAAGAATATTAATAACACAAAATATAAAGAAAGAAAAAATATATACATAAGACCCTAAAAAACAATATATTTAAAATAAAAGGAAAGAAAAAAGTATACAGCTTATATAATAATTATTTAATAATTATATCTTCCTTACCCCTGTTTTTTAAAATAAGAATGTGTTTTCATTAACAATATCAACTTCACTTTCTGAACTTTCTACATTTAAAGTTTGTATATCTTCTTCTCTCTACAAAATCTGTAATCTAACCTGCTACAAAACAATCATTCCTTAGGACATACCAAAAATAATTTATGAAAAAAAAGTCCTTTTCTATTTCACATTCCTCTATTGAAGAATAAAAACTTACTTTTTATCCAAGAACTGAACATTTGGAATACAAAATACTCAATAGTAGACAATTAACTCAATTTCAAATCAAAATCGAAAAGAGATTGCATATCATCTCTCTCACGACAAACTAACAAAATTACATTTATGACTAATTTTAGTAAAGTATTTCCCATGGTTGCATTTTGTGTGTGTATTTTGTATGATAGTGTAGATTTACATAAATTTATAAACATGTTTTGTGTTGTAGACATGGTTGGAGGGTAAATGTAATTTTCTAATTGTATTAAATAAAAACCGTGTTATAGAAGTATTGTGTTATATGAGTTTCTGAAATTTCTTAATCATGTTAGAGCAAAACTGTATTATATGAGGGTTACCTATACAAATATATATGAATTTCATTCAGTTTTCTAGATAATGAAAGCAAATTGAAAATAATTAATCTTAGATCATATTTGGTCAGGACATCTGTTAAAAAATATCACTTTTATCTGCTAAAAGTGCTTTATTTGTTACATATAAAGCATTTTTAATAGTAATATATTCTTTATAAACCTTCAAACATATTAAAATGAATAAACATAATTAAAATGTAAAATGAATAAACATATTTATTCATTTAAACAGTTCTGTATACCTGTGAGAAAGTTAGCTCCTACCTGTCCTATTTTATTTTATTATGCACTTTATTATTTATCATTAATTTCTTATTATCTAACGTATTATACTTTAGTTTACGAGTTAACTTTCCGTCGTCGTTAGCAATCATGTGATAAGGAATCAGGAACCATCCTCCGGAAGAACTGTTCCGGATAATGACGTCATCATCTAATCTAACTAAATTTTACCACTAAATAATATATGTGAATCATATCACATATCGGATTATATGTGAATATAAGAATGATTCCTATTGATGTTTTGTTCAGTATATAAATGAATTGTAAAGAAGATGACATGAATGAATTACTCTGTAAGCTAATAACTTTAAACTGTTAATAAGAGTATGTCAAATGAGTGAAGTGCGGGATAGTAAGTCACTCGGTATAAAAGATTGACGTGATCGACAAGTCAGCCAAGGTGTTGTATTGACGTAAAGTTGGCTAAAGTGACATTCGAATTCTTATAAAGATCAACGATTGTTGGAAGCTTGTATCAGTGGTGGAGGTAGTAGATTTAAGTAGTATTTAAGGTTCGTTTCTTTTGTGAATAATTGATTGTTGATATGAATTGGAGTAAACAAGTTCTGTTGATTAATTTATTATTGCTTTATTATAGTTTCAATAAAGCATTTATTAACACTTTTGTAGTTGAGTCTAATAAATTTATATTTTTTTGTCATTTAACTTGTTTGAATGAGTCTAATAAATTTTACATTTTTTGTTATCTAACTTGTTTGAGAATTGGAGTCTAATAAATTTATAATTTTTTATTATTTAACTTGTTTTGAGAATTTAGTCTATAATTATAGTTTCAATAAAGCACTTATTAACACTTTTGTAAGTGTTTGGAGTCTAATAAATTTATATTTTTGAGTTTAAATAAAGCTTTAATTAACACTTTTGTAAGTGTTTGGAGTCTAATAAATTTATATTTTGTTGTTATCTAACTTGTTTGAGAATTTATTCCAATTACTAGTATAAGTTTCTAACACCGTTTGGGGTGCGTTCTAGTTCTAACACTTAGTCGGTACTTTTAGTTGTAAGTTCTGATTTCCTGTTTCGTTTCATCGTTAGATGTTACGTGTTGTTAGATTGTTTTGTAGATAGTTAAGTTGGAACTTAGAAAAGACCTGAGATCAGGCCGAACTCTGGAATTTGCAGAGTCGCTAGACCATTAGGTTTAGTTTAGAATTAATAGTATTGACATTCATTCTAATCCGTGACTTTGCAATTGGCGCCCGAACAGGGACTACCAATTGTGGTAGTTATTGGTTTTGAATTGGTTTAATAGTTTGCTTTTTGTGGTAATTGTCACTTCACAATTTTACTTTACTTGATCACCTCAATAGTAAAGATGGTCGCAAATACGATTAGTGTTCCTCTGGACACTTGGACCAATATGGTATCTCTGATAAATGATTTGACAGCCAGACTACACAGTCTTGAACAGGACCAAAGTCCTGATCCTCCGAGTACCACACCAATTACCGGAAGACATCACCCATCCACACGGGAACGACGTATGCTTGATGCATCAGTCACCGGAGACCGCCAACCGCCCCCTCCGGAACGAAGGTTTCGAAGTCCACCTATTGTCCCACCTCGACCGGATATCTCTTCACTGTCTTGACCAATTGTTGTTGTAACTGCCCCACCACCACCTATGCCAAAATATGACGGTAAGACCAACATAATTGATTTCTTTGCTGATATGGAACAATAATGAATTCTTGTTCTAATATTTATTCTGATAAAGATTTTGTACTTAGAGTAGAAATGTACTGAAGAGGGACCGGTCTTAGGTCTGAAAACGTTATACTCTATTAAAAGTGTTACTTGCTGATATGCTGTTTAAACTTTTGTGTTTTTTCTATGGATTCAATATGAAGCAAGTTTTTTTCTACATATTTTGGGTACATCAATGATCGGTTAATGAACAATTTGTGTAGCGAACATAGTCTTTGAATAGATTATGTTCATTAACTGATCACCTACTGTACAGTTGAGTCTCTGTAGTCCTGCCCTTCGCCAGTCCTACACGTCCAGTAGCCTAACACTCTGCGAAGTTGTGACCATGTGTGAGAGAGAAAAAAATGACGTAAAATAAATTGTCAGTTGCTATTTGTTCATTGCACAGGCATTATAATCAAACTATTTTTTTAAGTGCAGTACACTGTTTACTGTAAAATAGTGTTTTTACTGTATCAGTGTTTGTTATTTAAATTTATATAATGTCACAAATCAGGAAAAAGTGTAAAACAAAAACACAAGACATTGACTGTGGTCGAAAAGGCAGAATTAATTAAGAAACTTGATTTGGGAGAAAAGTTTAGTGATTTGGCTTTGTTTCATGGTATTGGATGAGCCACCATTTGATATAAAAGAGATCGGGATAAAATTAAGGGTTTTGTGAAACATTTGAGTAGCAAGAGTAGTGACGGGGAAGTCTTAATAAACTAAGCTCATTCATTTGTGCTATTCCATTTTTTTCATTGAATATCCAATAATCTGTCAAATCTCTGAAGTCCGACAAGCTCTGGAACCATGTGTGTCAGATTATGGAGACTCTACTGTACTGTATTTTTTTGGATAAACAAATACAGTGATCAAGTTCCAAACAATCCCTCTTTGAAGGGCAGTATAAAGGGCATTGTAACGGACTTGTTAAAGATATATTTGTTGTGTTATTAACTTATTTAAAAAATGTAAGTAGTTATGGTTATTCGAATTTATAAAATTTTAATGAAAGCTTTTATTTTTGTACAGGAAATGTGGCTTTTAACACTTAATAGAAAATTAAAGATTGATAGCAAAGAATTAAATTAAAAAAATATCTTCTATATTATAATTAGTCAAATGTGGCTGGCTGGAGTCCCTTTTTCTTGAACCACTGTACCGATTTCTATAAATAGGTATCGTTAGAAAGGTCTAATTTTCGGATGTCTGTACCGATTTCTATAAATAGGGTATCGTTAGAAAGGTCTGCACTGTACTGATTTCTATAAATAGGGTATCGTTAGAAAGGTCTAATTTTCGAATTCTATAAATAGGATATCGTTAGAAAGGTATAATTTTCGGATGTCTGCGACGACAGATCTTTTTTTTATTTGGCCATTTTTTAGGGCCCTATGGGCCGAATTTCTATTTTATGACAATAAATATCAATAGATGGCACTAACAAGGGGAGGACACAGCTGACCCCCCACCAATTTTGATCCGCTTGCATATGGTGGAGAGGACACAGCTGACCCCCCACCGATTTTGATCCGCTTGCGTATGGTGAGAACACAGCTGACCCCCCACCGATTTTGATCCGCTTGCATATGGTGAAAAACAGCTGACCCCTCACCGATTTTGATCCGCTTGCATATGGTGAAAATACATCTGACCCCCCCACCGATTTTGATCCACTTGCGTATGGTGAAAATACATCAAACCCCCACCGATTTTGATCCGCTTGCATATGGTGAAAATACATCAAAAAGAGTGAATACGTGTCCGAGCTTTGCATTGAATAGGGCCTTCTAATAGTATTTTTTAACACTTGAAAAATCGAACTTATGATAATTCAGCTTAAAAACGATAGATAGAGAACCGATCAGCTGTAGCGCAGATGGCGTAGTCGATAACAACATATCCATATGTGCGCAGATGGTGCACTCGATAAATACGTGGCTCGTAATCTGAAGAATAACAGATCACCACGTGCACAGATGGCGCACTCGATAAATACGTGGTTCATAATTTGAAGGTAGTGGGTTCGAATCTGGGTTGATTTCCTTTTTTTTTTTATGCATTGAAAAATTATTTTTTATTTTTCATTTTTTTATTTTTTATGTACTGTACATTTTAATTAATTTATTAAAATTATTATTAATTTTATATATATTGGTTATCACATAATTCGTATGCATTAATATATTTATTTACAAAACAAAATACTCTATTACTCTACTATGATCGTACGACGAGATAGGGAACAAAGACATAAAAGAATAATGGAAGAATAACGTAATTTTTTTTATTCACTCTCTCCCAGATTTGATCTCTGGGTCAGATAGCTCCGTCTCTAGTGAATTATGTTAATATTGTGTTTTATTTCCTATTTTTTTTAAATAAATATCATTATGTTAATATTGTATTTTATTTCCTATTTTTTTAAATAAATATATTTATGTTTGTTTTGAATAAGTATCGAAATCTCCTATCCTGGATCCCTGCGTCACTTACTTGCAATCCTATTCGAAACTATTTTAAAATAAATATATGTTATTTGTTTTGAATAAGTATCGAAATCTCTCCTACTCCTGAAACCTTGCGTCACTTATTCACGATCCTTTTCGAAAGTATTTTATAATTTATCGATATACGTGTTTTTACTCGGACATACGTATTGGGGACCCTACATAAATACATTAATGCATACGAATTATGTGATAACCTGTATATGTAAACTCTTCATCCATTTAAAAAATGATAGGTGTTCAAACTTTTCAGGTTCCTTTCTAATGAAGGGATATGCAAGATAAAACTACTGGGATTCTCCTTACTCACTTTTGAACTATTTGATTGATTTTTATGAAATTCAACAGATTAATCAAATCATAATTTATGACTTTGAAATAAAACTAATTAATCCTATATCTTCATCCATTTTGTGGGGTCGGAAAATCCCCCCCTTTTTTCCTTTTTGTCGTGAATTCGAATCGATATCAAATAACGCAATTGATATAAATTTTAATGACGCAGTTCGATTCGAAAACAGGATATATCAAATTGCTTGATTATTTTATTAGACAATAAATCTTGGAAGGTTTATTCAAGAATCAATTCAAAGTCTAAACGGATGACACCTGAGATATTTGATGATTGTGTAAGAGACAATAACAGCCAGCCCGGAGAGAAAGGTGAAGGAGAGGGCAGAGGGATATAAGAGCAAGGCTGGACAAAGGTCCTAGCTTTTGGTTCAGTCGAGACACCGGGGCTCTTACAGCTCTTACCGAGACACCGAGGCTCTTACCGAGACACCGGGGCTCTTACCGAGACACGGGGCTCTTACCGAGACACCTAGCAGGGATATGCACCTGAAATTGGACTATCAAATAGCCAATGCTAGGTCCATAATAGCTAATGAAATATTTTTAATTGTATATTTTTAATCATTTCAAAATAGCAAACAATGTTCTAAAAATAGTTCTGAAAAGAATCAATCATTTATTTGCTTAAATTTTTGTATTGTATAACAAATATTCAATATTTTCTATATTTATTCAATTAATTTTTATAAAGAATTTAAAAAATAATAATCATCATCACTGATAAAAATCATTAATAAATAATACTATAAATAATAACTAGAATTTAAAAGTGAAGCAAAAACAAAATTTTTATTAAAAGCAAAATTAGTTCAGCCATGTAAACTCATCATTAGTGCAATATCTTTAAATTAGAATAAAAGAGCATTATCTTAAATATTGAAACAAAATATTTTATGTGGATAAAAATCATTTTACTTACATTAAATTTCTGACAAATATCACATTTATAATTTCAGCAAAAATAAATTTTCATATAAAAATTAATTAAATAAAAAGCAATTTCTGTTGAATAATACTAATTTTTATCTAAAATATTACTATTTTGATTTAAATAAATATAAATCATTTTACTCATTTAAAAAGAATACAGAAATCATTATGAAGTCAAAATTAAAATCATTTAGCATTTATATAATTAATTTATTAATCTTTTTGATTAAAACAAAATATAAAACAGTATATGTGGAACCAGAATGATATTTAATAAAATCTTTACTATTCAAATTACTTTTATATGTTGTTCTGATTCTATATAAGCTATTTTTTTTTTGTATTTTATCAAAAAGTTGTTTATTTGTTATACTATATGTTTAAATTTGTTCATATAAAATAATGTCTGATAAAAATTACTGTAAGACCAAGATTAAAAAGTACTAAAGTATTAGTTAACTTAGGCAAAGAGGAAGGAAAATTATGCACTCATGAAAGTATTAATTAGTAATATATGTATTGAGGAAGGTTTCTAACTATATAATTGTAACTATATATTTGTATATATTTAAAATTGTTGCTTTCTATAGCTTCATAGAAATGCTATACTTTTGTGTAATATTTTTGAATATTACCAATGGCATTTAGAATAGCTGGCATTGGGAAAATTATATTCATATGCTATTGTTCTTTTAATTCCATGAATAAATCTTATTTAAATATTCTCTAGTTTTTGTAAATAATTAGGACCAAGATTTTTGTAATCCAAATTTTCATAAATTGGGAAAATTAATGAATCAAAAATTCTCAAAGCTTGGTAAAATGCATGATTGTATTTTTATTATGTTATGGCACATATTGTTCCCTAACTGAAGGGAAACAAAATCACAGAAAAAATATTGCATCAGTAACATGGTACTTGCTTAAGTCTTAAATTACAATTTAATAAATAAAAGCAGCAATCTCTTGAATTAACAATTTAAATATTTGATATTGTTTATTTTCTTTTAAGTATTACATATACATTATACAATTATTAATTAGGAAAATATATAATGGCTTTCATATGTAAATAAAATGACCAATATTTCATTCTCTCTGATAAGATAAATTGTTTAATCATTTTCAATGTTCTATAGCTTAACTGAAGCATGCTATGTCAATAGCTGAAAATATTTTTTGATTAAACAGTTTATTGATTTTACTTATTGGTCTTATTATTTAGATTTTGCAATAAAAAGTGTTATATTATGGTTTACAAATGATCTTGTTTCGTTGAAATTAAATTTCAAAATCAGTATTTAATAGAAATATTTTCAAAAATTGAAAACTTATAATTCAGTTTTTATTAAATTTGAAAATTTCAACTTCTAAATACATGAAATTTTATAATAGTGTGAAACATGATTAGGATTCATATGCTTTATATTATTATAAAATTTCATGGTTTTATCATCACCAAAAATTCTAACTTAATACACAAATATTAAATTTTCACTGTAGAAAATAAAATTATATTTATTATACCAGTTTAATATATAAATTTTTCCGATTCTTTTGAATAGTTTACATAATTAAATAGTTTATATAACAAATCTAATGGTAATGTATATAATAAATTAATTTTTATATTTGTTTTAGGATCATATCAAATGGAGAGATAGATCCAGGAAAATAATTTTATTTGCAACTGATTCAATATTTCATTATGCAGGAGATGGATTGGTATATAATTTCTATTACTTACTGCGTATTAATTAAACTGACTAAATACAAATCAGATTTTTCAATGTTTAATTATTCAAAAATAATTATTAAATAATAACTGTGCCAAGTTTAATTCTTTAATACATATAAAAATGAATGCTATGGTATAATGACAAGCAACTTTTACAATAGTTAAGTTCATCAGAATACTTTGATGTTTAATCAATTATTTTAAAACTGATTTTATAATTTTATATTACTTCTTTATTGAATTGAATAATAATAATTTTTTGTTAATCTGAAAAATTAAAACTAAATATTGTACAGTTTTTGAATATCCCATTTATATGGATGAGGAAATGGAAATTTTAAAATTATCAAATAAAACTCTAAATAATTCCTTAGAAAGAAAAACTATGATCAAGTTACTGACAGATCTAATGACTGAGAAATTTCTCAACAGCATTTTGAAAATTATTATAACTGTGATTCTGGCAAAATTAATTTTTTCTCTTATCAAATCTATAATAATTATTAAATAAAATTCATTATTTTATTTATACAGTCAAACCCTGATAAGACACCACCATTCATTTGGAAATAATAAATTTTCAAATAAAGATGAGATTTTTAACAGTTTGATAAAAACGTATTTTATAATCATAATTTTTAAAACACTAGATTATATTAAAAATTCAAGTATATTTGCATAATGGTCCCCAAGAAAAGCCGAGTGCAGAGGCCAGCAAGCCCATAACTCTGCCAATGATTGTTTTTGATTAGGAATTTTTGAAACAGTCTAAAGAGGGTCCCCAAGAAAAGCCGAGTGCAGAGCCCAGCAAGCCCATAACTCTGCCAATGATTGTTTTTGATTAGGAATTTTTGAAACAGTCTAAACAAACAAATCTTGCTTATATTATATTTATTTCTTTAACAAAGCATAAATATAAGAACAAATCATTTTTGTTAAGTATATTTATTAATTTTTTGTGTTTTTTGCTATCTATTTTTAATATTTTTCATATAAATGTATTTATTTTTATATAAAAAATTATTGTTGTTATAATATTTGAAATAACTTTTATTTTTATAAAGTTAGGTGGAATAATTACACCAAATGATGAAAATTGTCATTTAAATGATGATGGTTTTTATACACAAAGTTTATACCAGGTAAGTTTGATATTTTTTATATTTAATTTTAACTGAAAATAATTATATTGAATTCTAAATCTCAGTTTTATCATCATTATAATATTACAAATATTATGATATTGAAATAAATGCAATATATCAATGAATTGTTATATTGTATTTAATCATAACCATTTAGAAACATTTTTACCAAAAAATTATGCGATCAAATTAAATTAGCCTATTTAATCATAAACTCCAATAAAATGAATACTGCTCCAAATATTAATATCAATGTCAATATCTAGAGCAGTATTCATTCCTTTTTTCTCTCTCTCACTCTCTCCAAGCAGATAATGCCTAAATTAGATTAACTACTCACCTGATAAGTTTTGAAAGCAAAGATTTGATAGTCTCATATATCAGTTAGTATTGCATGATTATTTATATATAGTTCTCTATTGTTATAATAAATAATTTATTGCTTAATCTATATTTTGACTAGTAGTCATTTCTTTCATTCAAATCTAGATTCTGATTGCTACTTATTCACATGCCTTCATAGCAATCAAATTTGAGTTACATGATTCTATAGAACTTATACCCACGAAATCGATAGAAAAACAAAAACATTAGCCTTTAATTTAAATTTGCTGATTAAAAAATTCTTATTTTATTATTTGAATATTACGATATCAAGTTATTATGACATAACATTTTACCAAAAAATTCTTAAAATGAACATTGAATTTAAATATTATAAACATTATAAAACTGAACTATATAAAAGAAGCTGAAATTAATTACTATATTTCACTTCAATATAAAATAAAAACAATCAGTGAAAGAGTTATTTAAAAAAAAGCATTTATACAAGAAAAACTAAGTTTAATAGTTATTTTTTTATTTAGAATTTTGTTCTTAATTTTTGTATTGATCAATGTTATTAGCAGAAAAGTTCTATAGTAGTGATAGTAAATTAAGTCTTTTGCATACCAAAATTAGGAAAATCAAGAACACATATATCATAGTATGCCATGATATGTACATGCCAGTGTAAATATGAAACTAATTACCAAAGTAAAATACAAATATTTACATTTGTAAGTATACAAATGCAAATATGTATTTCATTTAACTATAATTTATTATCTGAAATACCATAAACTGGGGTGACTTAGGTCCATTAGGGTGGCTTTGGCCCAATTTTGGAAACATGTTTCTATGGTCCTTATATTACGAAGTTGGCTATTTTTATAGCATATTGGCTAAAAATGCTTATTTTTTTTATTAAAAATGTAATAAAGCACTTCTTATTACTTTGACGATATGGGCTCAATGCCTAAGCCACCCTAATGGACCTAAGTCACCCCAGTTTACGGTATACGAGTTTAAAAATACTGAAATTTAAAATAAATAAGGGAAAAATCAAATAAAATAAAAAGATGATGTAGTTTAAAAAATACTGAAATTTAAAATAAATAAGGGAAAAATCAAATAAAATAAAAAGATGATGTAAAATTTTGATGCTTGCCAAAATTGGCACACATACCATTGATTTGCTATTAGTTTCTATATGAACAAAAAGTATTAAAAAAAATGAATAGTAAAAGTTATTTAATGAAAATAAATTCAGACTTATTAGAAGTAACAATATTGATTTAATTTTTAAAAATTGCTGACAAATTGATATACATTAATTTTTGATAAATTCAAAATTAATTAATTGTCTGCTAAAAATTATTTGAATTCAAACTTTTTATATTGTAAATTAAGAAATGAGAATATGAGAATATTTCTTGTTGAGAATATTTGTAAATTATAATAATAAAATTGCAAATTAATTAAAATATGAATTAATGAAAAATTGCAATGATTTTTATTTAAAGTAAAATAACAGATTTAACATATTATATAGGGTAGTTTAGAATAATCAAGATTCTACTATACAAGTAATCCTTGACCTATCCGATCTTACAGTGGTCCTTATATTACGAAGTTGGCTATTTTTATAGCATATTGGCTAGAAATGCTTATTTTTTTATTAAAAATGTAATAAAGCACTTCTTATTACTTTGACGATATGGGCTCAATTGCAGATGATTTTACACTTTGGAACCAAAGTTCAATTCTGGATTATTTTATAATCCTGAGGACTTGGGATCAAATCCAGATGATGATACTATCTTAAAGGATTCAGTATTGCATTGTCTGTTATTACTACTAAAACTGTTACCATTATGGATGATTTTTGATTTATGATAGGATTATCAAAGCATAATCCATCGTAAGTTGAGGACAACCTGTAATTTAATAATTATCATTATAAAATAATGTGCAGTTATAGTTTATTCTATTTACTCTTCTAAATTATCTTATCATTTCCTATATATTATATTTATTATTTCTTTCTAATAATGTTTTCCAATTTTGATTAGGATTACCCATCTTTAAGTCAAATTAATAGAAAACTTGTCGATAACAAAATTAACGTTATATTTGCTGTACCAGAACAAAAAACAGAACTTTATAAAATTCTTAGTTCAAAAATTGAAGCTTCTTATACAGGAAAGTTATTAAAAGATTCATCAAATATAGTTCATTTAATTAAAGACCAGTATAATGTAAGTTATTAATTCAGAAAATCAAAAAGGTTTTCAATTTATTAATAATTTAATGATGATAATATAAAATGATATTGATTTTTATTTCAGAAAATCAGGTCAAAGGTTATATTAAAAAATAGTTCCAATGAATTTGTAAAAATAAAATATTTTTCAAAATGTTTAGGGTAAGTATTACTTAATTTATTTAATTTAAACATTAATTGTATTAAGTTTTGTAAAAATAATATTTATAATGATATGTATAAAAAATACAAATATTGTCTAAAATAATTAATGTATACAGATATTGTCTAAAATAATTTTAATAAAAAATTATTAAAATTTATTTATAATAATATATAGTGTTCCAAAAATCTGGATCCAAAGACAAAATTATAATAAAAAATTTTATTATAGTAAATGTTCAAATTGACAGCCTTGGACTTTGTGAGACTTGTATATATGCTGAATATAAGAATGTTGAACATTTTCTTAACATAGCAGAATTAATTTCATTACATGCTGAAATGGTATTCTTTAGTATAGTAATTATTCTAGGATTATTCCAAAAGACTAATGACTTAAGATGTAAAATCTAATGGTTTTGTTTATCAGGGTCTAACAAACAAATAAAACTTAAAATTTTGGAACAAAATATAAAAATAGATTAAAACTACATATTAAGCTAAATTAACATTATTTTGATATTCTCTATATAAATGTGCAGCAAAAATTACTATTATTTTTATTAAATTCAATAAAATTAAGTTTAATAGCACATTATTTAATAATGGAGTTCTTAACAGCACTAGTAGCAAGTAACAAAGAAATTTTAATTCCGAAAACGTTTTACAGAATTAAAATTTCTTTGTTACTTACTACTAGTGCTGTTAAGAACTCCATTATTGTATAAAAGCAAATGGTTTTTTCCTATATCATTACTTAACAGAATCGTTAATTGATTTAATGGTATATTTTAATGAACACAACAATCAACTAATTGCAATTTTGTGATCTATTTCTAAAAATATAAAACTCATTGAGTTATTCTTATATAATAATGCTTATGATATGTTTTAACACATTGACGACTGGCTTATGACCTTTAGTTACACTATTCCCAATATATTTACACGACTGCCGAAATTTTTCTAAATTTATTAAATTGTGATTACTCACTTGTTATTAGTTCAATTCTGATGAAATTTTGAGCTTTAATTTCTTGATCATCTTATTTAATTTTTGAATCGACTAAAAAAATATTTGAAAATTTGCTTCTTTATTTAAGTATTTTGTTTTCATTTTTTTTTTATAGATTTCATTCGTATTGTTATATACTTTTATATATCATTTGATAGAACACATTTTATTTTATAATTTTATAGTAGGTTATTGAAACATATCTTTAATTTGTTTTCAAGTTATAATAATTTAATGTTCACTTGTTTTGAAAAATGTTTTTTCTTTATAGATTTCATTGGTATTGTTATATACTTTTATATATCATTTGATAAAACACATTTTATTTTATAATTTTATAATAGGTAATTGAAACATATCTCTAATTTGTTTTCAAGTTATAATAATTTAATGTTCACTTGTTTTGAAAAATGTTTTTTCTTATATTTTTGTTAATTATGTAGTTTAAATTTATTAAATATCAAATTTATCAACTATTATATTGTGTTATTTTTTTAATTTCAATTAAATATTTCCCTCTAGAAGGAGTGAAAAATATTTTATAATTAGAACAATAAATTTGCAGTTAAAATTATTTTTGTAGTTTAAATAGAACTAAATTTATTAAATATCAAGTTTATCAACTATTATATTGTGTTTTTTTTTAATTTCAATTAAATTTTTCCATCTAGAAGGAGTGAAAAATATTTTATAATTAGAACAATAAATTTGCAGTTAAAATTATTTTTTTCGTAATATTATTATATTATTCTAAAGATTTGTTATTAATTTATATATTTAACCTTTTTTTCTCAATATTCTTTAATAAAAATGATCATCAGTTTAAAAATTATCTGTTGGAAGGACATTTAAATTTCTGTTGTTGTTGTTTACACAGCAGTAGGTTTAAATGACTTTCTCTCTATAGATATCATATAATAAATAAGATAAAAAAATTGATTAAAAATAAAGTTCAAAAAATCACAACACTATTTCTGTTATAAATTTTTAAATTTAAATATAATTCTTGCATAAAATATTAGAAAAGACATATTATTTCAATTTCAGATTTACAAGAAATCTACAAGCACTTTAAGCAGGAAAAAATACACAATTTATTATTAGATACAGTGGGTGATTGGTTAACAAACGTAATCTGTTCCAAGAAAATGTTCGTTATCCGAATTGTTCGTTAACCGACTGATTTACCATAGGTTTTTATGGGAATTTAATTAATTCGTTCTGGAGAACCAAGACAATATTCGTTATCCGAATTGTTCGTTAACCGATCATCGATTTACCATAGGTTTTAATGGGAATTTGATTAATTTGTTCTGGAGACCCCCAAAAAAACATAGTAAGATTTTATATAATTTTTTTATTTATGTTTATTTATATGTAATAACAATAATATATACATACATAACAGTACATTACCAAAATTTGTATTTTTTTGTAAATTAATTAAAATATTGAAAATTTGTAAATATACTGTATGTACTGTAATATACAAATATGATTAGTGTTATAAATTCAGAAAGTGTAATAAATTATAATTCAACTTTTAAAATTAGGGAACTGATTTTTCTTTTTTTTCTGTATTTCTATAATGGTTATTACAACCGCTCACTGCACAATTCATCATTTTAATAATAATCATACAATAAAACAGTTAAAACACGAAAAAATCGTCTAACGGATACGACTTATTCATAAGCAAATACAATGTCCATTTCAGATTTGCAACTCAGGTGACGTCATGCGCGGAACTGACCAATTTAGCATCACTAAATAATCATACTGTGTCTAAGTGTATCGTGGTTGATACGTCAATTTAATGGAATGGCCGTCCCACTGATTCAGTGACGAAATCGGTTGAATGATGAAGAAGAAGCAACTTTCAAAAATAAGATTTCCCTGAAAAAATTTTTAAAATCTGTACGAGTAACTTTTCTATGCAATTATTCAGATTCCCGAAAATTCATGTTAAAACATAAAAAAACAATTCTCGGTAAAGTTCGAATTAAACTTCTTAAATTAGTTTAATTATAAAACTGAAATGGATAAAGAATTTTTAGCTAAATTTTTATAACTTTTAAGAGAGAAACTTTTAGATAATTGCTAATCCTGTAAATCCGTTTTTCCATTGCATTTAGGAGCTGTGCTGAGAATGCCGCCATTCGGTCATTAATAGAATTAAATAATGGCGGTTTGGTTGTGAAAGATGTTATCAAAAATATTAAATTATTATGTTTATCGTCATTTAATTAAGTAAGTATGTAATCATAAAATATCTGTCACTATTTAGTTTTTTAAATATTTTTTAAAGAAACATATCAAAATATAACTTTTTAATAAATAAACAGAAAATTTGTTAACAGATGTTAAGCAATTTTAAATTAAATAAATTGTTTTGAAAATCATTAATAGTTCGTTTAAATAACTTGATTGAAACTCATTAATTTGTCTGAATGAATGCTGATATAGTTGAACACTTGTAGCAAAATTTTTAATTATAAACAGTCCAGTATTTGCTTTTTGAGTATTTATTTACATAATATACTATATTGTTATTAAAAAGAATTCAGAAATTCTAATAAGAGAAACAAACTGTTAATAAGATATTAATTTCTTATTAAAACCAGCATCTTATTATTATAATTTTATAATTTTGAGTAAAATCTGTTTATATTACATATAATATTGATACAACATCATACAACTACAGTATATGTTAATTACAAGTAGTTTTAAATACTGTACTATTTTATAAAAATTATTTATTACAATCGCATAAACAAACATTTTTAAATTTAAAAATTCTGTTTTCTTCATGCTAATGAAGTTTGAATTATCAAAACATCTTGATAATTGATTTTCATAATTATCAAATAAAAAAATATATATAACCATATTAATTAGATTTAACTTTAATGTATCTCAGAATATATATTTTTCTGTAATTATTGAAATATATTAAAATTAGGACAAAATGGTAGATTACCTGCTGGTGGAAGGCAATTTGTGTTGTATCCGGCAGTGCAGCATTATCTATATAGCAGGAGTTTTTAACGAATCATGTGTCTCCAGACACAATGTACAGATTGATTAACAGATCTGTACATTATGATCCAGGGGATGCATTATTATGTATGTATTCATTAAAACTTCCTGCTATATAGGCGACACTGCTTGGTCGGATGCGACACGTCATGCCTTCCATCAACAGGTAATCTACCATTTTGCCAAAATTTGTTTAGTTAAAATAATTTTGTTCTTATTACTCAAAATAAGTAAGTAAGTACAACAAAATTTTAATATCTGCCTAATTAAAACTTTGTTATAATTTTAATTATTATTAATAGAAAAAACCATTTGATTTATATAAATATACTATATTGAATACCGGTATATTATATAATTTAGTCTTGTTATAAGAACAACTTAAACAAAATAGCACTTAAGGTATTATTAGCTTGTATCCAAACCTTGTTTCAAGATAAATATTAGAAATGGGCTTCTCTGGAGTCTTTTTCTTATTAAGGAATTATCATATTTTTTTATCTTAAATTAATCTATGATACAGATAGCAAAAGCTTATTATAACCTCAATCATATTCATTATTATATAAATTAGGAAAGATAATCATCAGAAAAATTTCTAATGATTTTGCTATCTGTGCTGATTGATGACCATTCTTTTTGGATTTATACAGTATAATACAAATTTTTATAATTTACAAATTTTAATTGTTCAGATTTCTAAAATAGATCTAGTAGTCTTCAAAATTATTATAAACAATAAACTCTTCATAGCTAATTAATAATGCATTCTAGTAATAAAAGGTTAAGTAGGTTTAAGGCAGTGATGTGCTGGAGTCAGTTCATACAGGCTTTCAAGAGCCATTTGTTAACTTTTCATATATTTTGAAAACTGGTTGTTAAGCAGAACTAGGATGTTTTTTGATAACAAATAATGCCACTTCCTACTCTGCAGATACTAAGTAGCACTGTGAAACAGGCTCTATCACAAGATAATCACCTTTTCTGAGTTCTAGAGATCACTTCCAATCTAGAGAACTCCTCAGCAATAGTCATCAACATTGGATGGGATTGATGGAGTGGACCCTGACACATTAATAAATTTTCCAAGGGGTGGGATCCAGAATCAAAACTAGGTTCTTCAAAAAGGAAAGATGAAGCATTTCACTCAGCCAATCCAGCTGATGCATGACAATGATTATATGTATAATTTTGTAAAGTTATATATTTTTCTTTCCGAAATGGTACAGTCCAAGCACCATGTACTTTCTGATGTTCCAGAGAAAAGCACATATATTTGACAGTTGAATTGTAAGCTAACAATGCTTGATGAGCAACATTTGAATGGGTAATCTTGTATATGGTGAAAGCAAATCGGTGTTTTCATAGAGTTCTTCTTGGTGAGATGTATTGGGCTTGCCCAATTGCTCTTGGAGGGCATGCTTAGCTGTATTGTAACATGTACTCAAATTTCTTTTTGGTTGTTTTCAATTTCTCTGGTGAGTCTTCTAGCCTTGGAGAGTATGGGAGGCTCTCAGTTTTGATGTGGTAGCATATGTTGTGCTTGTGTATCTGGGTATTAGTTAACCTAAGTTGCAGCAGGTTAGGGAATTCCCAGGCAATTTCCAAGTATGGGCTTTATTGTTTGATGACCTTGACCCGATGTTTGGATAATGGGGAAAAACATGATATTAGTGGTGAGTGCGTTCATCCTATTGATAAGGTGATGTCTTTTGCTATTGACTAGTAAATTAAAATATGATCAGAAGTCTATACCAATGATGGGTCTATTGATGTTAGGATTGTAAATAATCATTCAGAGGTTCAGTCTAATCCAAGATTGAGTTGCACTGATTTTCAGCTATAACTTTTTATTGTCATGCCATTTAATGTGTAGAGTTCCTATTTTATGACATACTTGTTTTTCAAAGTTATGGGAGAAATGACAGACACTTCTACAGGATTGCTGATGTCTTATTGCTGACATAAAGGTCAGTTCTGTACCTTGACTTCTAGTCACCATAGAGAATCTGGTAGTTAATTTTCCAAGATCTGGATGGTCAGGTTTTGGAGGGACATGCTGCAGAGCTGCATACACTTCCTGGTGTCTATGCCAATTTGGAGTGATAGTAGTAGGTCCGTGTTGTGGTCAATAGTCTATGTTTTGGGTAGAGATTGTCTTTTTCCCGGATTTTGGTAATCCCAGGATTCCGGGATAAAAAAATGATTTTTCCTGGGATTCTGGGGTTTCCCAAGATTTTTGTAGATGGAATTAAAATTAAATATTTCATATCATTTTATTCATTCATTCATATATATATATATAAATAGTATTCATATATATATATATTACAAATTGAAACGAATTCAAAATTTACAATTCAGAAAATTAACATTTTCTTTTTACTAATAACGTAATAGATCACAGCACTTTATAGCAGTCCCAAAAATACTTTTATTACTTAAAGGGTTAACATGCGAGGAATGTTTTTGATTATACAAAAGTCATCTTCAACTCTCTAAGTTTAAGCGGTTTCTAACTGCAGGTGTTCTAAAAACAATATTGTTCTATCGTTTATAATTCGATTTTTTAAACATAATAAATTTAAGATAAAATTGCTCTTATTTAACAAATCATTGTTCTATCGTTTATAATTTGATTTTTTAAACATAATAAATTTAAGATAAAATTGCTCTTATTTAACAAATTTAGTATTTACTGCTACTTACCTGGGCTAAAAATTAAAAAGTAAAAATTATTACAAATAATTATTAAGATAATAAAAATTAACCGGGTTTTTTAAAACACATTAATGCATAAATAAAACAAAATTTTGTTTTATATTATTTAAATTTTGTTTTATTTATTGTTTTGTTTTCAGCTATTCGGATAGTTCCTACTTTGAGTGCTGCTGCTACACACTTTAAAAAAAATTGGGATTGAAAAATAACTTGAATTTTTTCATTTTATTTTCTTAATCTTGAGAGACAAATTATGTAAAGGAGAATATTTCATTACTAAATAGATAATTATTTAGATAATTTATAAAATTGTGCATTCTAATTGAAATTTGTGATGCAGTTTGGGATCAAATATGTGATTATTTCTGTTTAATAATACAATAAAAGTAAATGTCATAAGAATAAGGAATTATTGCATCTACAATGGAATACATATATTATTGCAAAATTTGGATTTTTAATTTGATTCTAATTTTAGGTATCTAAAATATAATAATGAAATAAATCTGGGACATTTAAAAATTTTTCAGATATCACATCCAACATACAACATTGATATTTAATTGTATTATATTTCATATATTTTGTAAGTTTATAAGCAGTTAACACAAAATTGCTATGTGTTTTCTATACAGATTAATTTTGCTCCAAAGTTACATCAACTAGACAGGTAGATGTGAAAATTTCAAATGAGTTCTCATAATTTTGTCCAGTTTAAAAGAAGTGCCAGATCATCAGTATCTGGAAAATCAGTGAGTTACGGTACATCAACTAGACAGGTGGACGTGAAAATTTCAAATGAGCTCTCATAATTTTGTCCAGTTTAAAAGAAGTGCCAGATCATCAGTATCTGGAAAATCAGTATTCAATCTATATTACATTCTGAAGCTGCAATTATGATACTTCTGATACTTTAAAAATATAATTATATAAAATTTTATTAGGAAGTAGTTTGTTCATTTAAATTGATAATTAACAAAATACAAATTTTCATTTATTAGATTTTCTGAATTTTGATAAAGAAACATATTAAATGATAACACTACATAATTTTTACCATCAAATGTTATTTGATATCAGCAGAGATTTAGACAAACATAAGCTTACCACTTGTTCAGGAATTATCTAGACCAGGGGTTAGCAATTATTTTCTGCGAGGGCCGGATAAACAATCTTCAGGATAACGCGGGCCGTATAAAGATTGAAATGTACCTAAGGACGAATTTAACCTTACGGCACCATTATGTAATTATGTAATGAAATTACTGATGATAACATTAGCTAATCTATTAATAATTAATAAAATTACTTTGACATAACATGACTTATTCACGTTCAAGCATGATTGATTCTTGCACAAATATATTCCTCTAATCAACACACGGGACAAGAATAGCAGTTGCACCAATTTATCTGTACACATTCTTGTCAATATCGCTATCATGTGTAGCCACTTTTGTGATACTTACACAAAGAATATATTTGTGTCAATCTCACTATGGTATGTAGCCACTTTTGTGATACTTACACAAAGAATATGTTTGTGTATCATATTATTAACTTTTATGATACTTACACAAAGAATATATTCGTGTATCAATATTATTTTTAAAATTTACTTTTTCATGTTACTTCTTAGTTTTTGTTTGTATGCAAACAATTCAAAAGCATCCATAGAAACTATTGTTTTCATAAGAAACATTAGAAAATAATTCATCTTACGAATTATATCATCAAAATTTGGAGTAACTCGGTAGTGTACATGTACTCTAGCTAGAGTAGAAGATCTAGAAGTAGAAGAGTAGCATCTACAGAATATCCATTATTTAATTTTCTCTTTTCAAGTAGAATTTTACAAATGTAGGCCTTGAAACTGTCTACAGAATATCCATTATTTAATTTTCTCTTTTCAAGTAAAATTTTACAAATGTAGGCCTTGAAACTATAATGTGTTCTAGTTTATGCCGCGGGCCTCCTTTTGCCCACCTCTGATCTAGACAATCTAGAATTTTGCCTAGGGCCTTAAAAGATCCAGAATTCAAAACTATCTTTGAAAAATATCAGTTATACAAAACATGAAATAAAAAAGAAACAGGAGGCAGATACTGAAAAAGATAATGCTTGTGAATTTAACTTACACTCATCTTAAAAGATCCAGAATTCAAAACTATCTTTGAAAAATATCTGTCATACAAAACATGAAACAAAAAAGAAACAGGAGGCAGATACTGAAAAAGATAATGCTTGTGAATTTAACTTACACTCAAGTTTATCTATGCAATTTTGTTTTAATTATTCTACTCTGATATTTTATTGAGATAAAACCCTTCTTCTTTCCTTATTTCTTTCTTTTTTTTCTATTTTAGATTTTAATTTTAATTTTCATATGTAGTTTGTAATAAAAATATATTTGAAATAACTTATTAATATATTTATGAGATATTTAAAATTTTTAAAAGCATTTTACTATTGATTTTTATTTAAATTTAATTTCATAAAATTGGTTATAAATTTAATAAAATTTCATCCTACTATTACTATACTTGAAATCAATTAAAGCACTAAATGTAGGAAATGAAAAAACATTATTTGGAAAACGTTTTTGGCTGTTCGATAGCCATCATCTGTCAAATGTATATAATTATATACGTTTGATTGATTTATTGATTTTGATGCTTGACTTTAATTGATTTCAAGTAATTTCGTTAAATTTGAATTTAGAATTCTATAGTTAAATTGAATTTCCATTCTGTTTCATCTTATGGTATTTAAAAAGTTCTAATTTTTATAATATTTTTGAAATTTTCAGAAAATTTACAACATGCAACTCTTTAAAATAGAATTCTATAGTTACATTGAATTTCCATTCTGTTTCATCTTATGGTATTTAAAAAATTCTAATTTTTATAATATTTTTGAAATTTTCAGAAAATTTACAACATGCAACTCTTTAAAGGAAATTAGAAAATGTTCAACTTATGCAATTTGGAAATAAAGAAACAATTATTTTACAGTTTAAGAGGTAATACATATTCCATGATTACTATAAATTATTAAAATACAGAATTTTATTAACATTATATAGTTAAATAATGCCAAATTTTTTGAGATCTGTTTTGATAGAACAAATTTGATATGGTTTTTTTTTAAGATTGAGAAAAGTCATGCTTCAAAAATGTCAACTTTAAAATTTCAACTTTGACCAGCCACGCACATTTTGTTTATTGGTCTTTTAGTAGGATGCATTGAGCAATTGGGATTTTCTATTAAGTTGTGAAGTATAGTAGACAATTGGAAGATTGAGGAAATTCATGCTTCAGAAATGTCAACTTTAAAATTTCAACTTTGACCAGCCCCGCACATTTTGTTTATTGGTCTTTCAGTAGGATGCATTGAGCAATTGGGATTTTCTATTAAGTTGTGAAGTATAGTAGACAATTGGTAGTATTTTGTTATGCTCAGTTTTCCTAACTCTTTCAGTTTTGAGGACTTATTGGTGTTTTTATGTTAAGATTGGTTTTGATGTTTCCCTAACACCTTTGATGGCTGTTATTGGTATCCCTCTGCTTTCCTCTTGTTGAGATTTTTCCAATAGGTTTCTGTGTTTCTTTTTGCAGGGTCATTTGTTGTTCACGGTTTTTTGGGTTTTCTTTTGTTCTTTCAATATTCTTGTTTCCTTTTGTTTCCTCATATTAAAAGTTGACTTTAGCCTTTCCAAAAGTTTTTGTGGTATTTCCACCTGTTTCTTCAATTAGTTTGACTTATCTAGGGCTAGTTGTTTGTTTCCTATTGCTTCCCTGAACTATTTGATTTAACTTGCATTTGTACTTTCGTTTATTTGTATTTCCAGCTCCCTGAATTATTTAATTTAGCTTGCATTCGTACTTTCGCTTATTTGTATTTCCAACTGTTTCCGGGTGTCTCTCATTGCTATTTCTTGTATTTTTGATTGTTCAGTAGTTTTCTTCTGATTCTAGCATGTTTCCAACTGTTTACCTCTAGTTCTATTGTTCCCGATCTCTTTATTTGGTGTCAGATTTCCAGTTTCATCAGATGTAATGCCAGTGGCATAGAGTGAATGTGTCTGTGTGAATGGATTCTTATTTCTAGGCAAACTGCCTTGTCTGGTGCACTTCAGCTGTTGGTTTTTCTCCAAAGATATACTTCCATTGGTTTTTCCCGATGGCTGAGGTGCATCGGTGGTATGTCTACCTCCACACTTTAATTATTATAATTGCTCTAAACAATTTAAATATTTATTTTAAAGATTTTGATGATAATATATTTTAATTTATTTAATTTTAAACAGTTTTTATTTTGAACTGAGTTTAGATTTATTCTTTTTAACTTTATTGAATATGTTGCTCAATATTTGAAAAAGTAACTTTGCTGATTAACATATATAGTATTATTGCAAAGTATAAAAGAATTAAAATATTTCAATTTATACTAAAATAAATTAAATACTTAATATAATCCTCATAGAATATTCTTATCTGGCGGTGGCCACTTATAGAGCCGCCATCATCACAGGCTGACCAACACCCATGATGGTAAGCCAAACTATCCTCATGGAATATTCTTATCTGGCGGTGGCCACTTATAGAGCCACCATCGTCACAGGCTGACCAACACCCATGATGGGGTCAACCGGAAGATTGAAGGGATGAGTTTTAATGGTTGGACCCAGATCCCTCCTAAAAATTGAAGGAATTGGACCCCCGGATCCTCCAGAATGGTAAGCCACAGCTTTACCACGCAGCCATCCGAGGGAATTGGACCCCCGGATCCTCCAGAATGGTAAGCCACAGTTTTACCATGCAGCCATCTGGCTGATCTGTCATTCAGTCAGTCCCGGGTCCCACAGTTTGTTCTGTGAAGTGTTTGTTTTCCGAACATGTGTTCGTTAACCGAACATAAAAATCTTTCAAAAAAGTGTTCGTTATCCGAACTGTTCATTAACCGATCACCCACTGTATTTAATACATATTGTTTAAAGTGCTTATAGATTTCTTGTATTTCTTAAAGGCAGCAGAATTTGATAGTTTATGATTATTTCAGATTTATTTATTACGTTTGTTAATTTAATTTTTTTAATGTCTTGTTTACATATAGAGAGAATTTAAAAGAAACAAATGTTTGTGAAGATATGACTGTTGGAACAACAGTAAGTTAACAATAAGTATTATATTATTTGAAATATTTTATTCATTTTAATTATGATGATAATTTATTTAATAATAGTGAATTAATGAATTTAATAAAGCATTAATTTTTATTTCAGTAACTAAATATAATAGATATTAATATAATTTATATAAGAATTAAATAAAATAAAAATATTATAAGAAAAATATAGTATAATAATAATAGATGCAATATAAAAAAAAGATAACATCATCAGTAAGAATGCTGTTTATTTTTATGTAATTGATCTCTAGGTTTTCAGTTTTCAATTTTGAATAAATATTAAATACAATTTACTTTATTTGAAGAAACACCAGTCCATAGAAGTTAAAAAACATGCATATAAAATTAATTACACAACAATATGTATCAGTAAAACATACACTTATATATAAAAACAACTTCTTTAAGGATGATTTTGATAGATTATAATTTTTTAATGAGAAAGACCAGTCCATAGAAGTTAAAAAACATGCATATAAAATTAATTACACAATAATATGTATCAGTAAAACATATACTTATATATAAAAACAACTTCTTTAAGGATGATTTTGATAGATTATAATTTTTTAATGGAAACTCATAAATCCTAAATTATATTTTTTATTCATATTACTACACTTGATAACATCAGAAGTCAGTATTGAGTCTATGAGAGTGGATTATTACCAACTTTTGTGACAGTATTAATGCACATGGAACAGTTGATTTCATTATAAAGGTAACAGCATCAGTAAGAATGCTGTTTATTTTTATGTAATTGTATCTCTAGGTTTTCAGTTTTCAATTTTGAATAAATATTAAATACAATTTACTTTATTTGATGGAAAATCATGTAGCTTTTTGAAAACAATTTAAAATTGCAACTCTCTGCCAATTTAGAACACAGAATGAATTGGAATATGCAGAACATTACTGCACATCTGATCATTGTATATATTATAGACAGCAGATAATTTACTACATGTTAAAATCATGTTAATTTTGTAATTTTATTTGAAACTTAGTGCTTATTTGTCAAAATTGTCATTATTTTATGGCAATTAACATAACATTGTGAATAATTTAGTGGACTATATCATTAGTGTAGTGATATAAATGAACTTCAGCTCTCCCATAGATTCAATACTGACTTCTGATGCTGCCATCTAGTATAGATTAGGTTTGGAAGAGGTAAGATCAGTGCCGTCGAGAGGGGGTGACATCTGTGACTTTTGTCATGGGCCTTGCATCAAAGAGGGCCCGACTGTAGGGCTTGAACTATTATATAATGTGTCTGATAGTTCGCAGGCTGCCGACAGAGCATCTAAAGCAGTCATACCAAAATAAACTTTTTTATATCAAAGAGGGCCCGACTGTAGGGCTTGAACTATTATATAACGTGACTGATAGTTCACAGGCTGCCGACAGAGCATCTAAAGCAGTCATAACAAAATAAACTTTTTTATATATAATATAATATGTAATGTATGGAATTTTGAATTTATTATTTGCCTTTTTTAAATAAATGCTTATTGTTTTATATGGCTTTTTTATTAAACCAAGTAATGCACTTTTTTAAGTGGGGCCCAGACCGCAGACTTGTCACGGGCCCGAAAATTTCCCTCAGCGGCCTTTACAGTGCAATAAGCTATGTGATCTGTTGTGCAATTACTTAATGGACCATATTAGAACTCATCACATCCTGACCATACTCATGATGAGATCAATTGAAATGGTAAATAATAGAGATTTGATGGACTAGATCCCAAATATTCTCTGAAAAATCTGAAGAAATCTCTCAGTTATAGATTTAATCAGTTTCTCTATCATTCAGCCATTTAGCTAATACATAACAGATTGATATTTTGGTAAATATATTCATAAATATATTCAACTTTTTTGATGATTTGTTGAATGTTGAAGCATTTTTTTTGTCTGATATTTATATAATGTTAATGTCTCAAAAAGTTTTAAGCAATGAAATTTTATTAATTTATAAATTTATCAATAGAAGGTGACAAATGAAGGAAAATCAATAAATGATGTCATCATATAAAGATCATCTTGATTTCAACAATTTTGATGATGAAGAAGACTTAACAGATGATGAAGTATTTACACGTGGAGGAAAATCAATTCCTTTAGAAGAAAATGGTGTCAACAAACCTCTTATGGCTCCAAGACACAGAGGTCGAAATGACAATCTACAGACCAAAGTACGAAAAGTACCTCCATGTCGTGTTTTATGGGCTCCTCTTCTTTATGGACTAATTGCCTTATCAGCAATTATTGGTAGGTAAAATATATTAAAAGACATTCATCATTATTATTTTGTTTTAATAAAAATATAAGTTTTTATTTTTCTTTTATTTTTAGGAATAATCTGTTTAATTGTGTTTCTTATCAATACTTTTATGATACCTTTGAGCTTACAAAATAAACTGATATTAAATCATAAAAAGAAAATGATAATTCCTTGTACCAATATAACAGTAGAAGATGTATGGGTTCATACATTTCCCATGTTAACAACAGAAACTGCAATACGGCTAAATGATGTTAATCTGGATGATGTTCCTGATGTTATAATGGGTTTTGGAACAGGTTTGGAAATTTTATAATTTTAAAATATGATTTGATTTAAAATAATATAAAAATTTTACATACATTCTATTAAAATTTATAAATCTGTTTTTATTTTTAACAATATTATAAAAAAAAATTAACAATTTAATAAAATTATAATTTAAAATCAAAATATGTAATCATATACTAATGCAAACTAAAATTTATTGTCATTTTCACAAAAAATAAAAGTTTATATATGTTAAAATCATAAACCATGTTTTAATTCATAAAACTACTAAATAAAGCAATCATATTATATTTGATACATATACTAAATAATATAATTAATACCTATTTTAATAAATTCATTTCAATTATTTGAAATAATCATATTGAAATAATAATAATTATATTATTTTCATATTATAAAAACAATTATAGGAATTTATCATAAATAATTATTCAAATTGTGAATAGCTTCACAAAAACATAGCATACATATTTATCATTATAAAATAAAATTAATTTTCTATAGACAAAATATTATTAAGTTAACAAATATTTAATTCTATATGATTAAATATATATTAAATATTTTGTTATATAACTGTTTGGCATATGTTTGTGTATATACAGTATATATAGTCTTTTTTATATTTTTACTTTAGTTTTTATTTTTTAAAGAACAGAATTCTATTTCATCAATGTTCTGTAGTAGAAAAAAATCAAAATTTAATTATAAAAAACTACTGGTAAGTTCTTTTGATTTTGAATGAATTAAATTGCTTCAAAGAACCATATATGTTAAGATATAATTTAATTACATAATACAGTAAAAAGCACTTTCAAACATTTGTCCAACATTAGTGGAAAGACTAAAATTAGAAAAATAGAACATTTGAATGATGCTTATTGCATTTGTTAGCTTATAAGACATACTTTTTTCCTTATACATACCATTAAAAATTTCTCTGCATCTTATAAACCAAAAATGACTATACAGCCCAAATCAATAACTGAGAAGTTGACAAGTAACAAAATATAGTTAATGGATAGTTTATATTGTTGTCTTGTTTTTAAAATAAATATTTTTTATTACTAAACGTTTTTGATAAACCTGGAAATCCAACACTTTACCCTTCAGATTTGACCATGAAGCGGCATTACCCAAGTGGAGCAGAGAAAAGGAAATTACAACAAGAAAAGAAAAAAAGGGAGGCGAGAGGACAAACGGCTTTAGCAGAATTAGGATTTTTTCAATTAAAAGAAAATGATGCTAGTAGTGTTCCTTCGACTTCTAAATCTGACGATTTAAATTCAAATGCTGAAAATTTTGTAGAAAAAGAACGATTTGCACTTTTTAATGATTTAAACTTTTTAATGTGTTTGGGTTTTGCCTAATAATGATCCTGCTGAGTGGAATGATTTTGAACAAGAATAACTGATTCAATATTTTGTCCAAAAAGGTTATTTTCCACAAAATATTGACTTCGATGACAAAGAACTGAATATATCCACGCTACAAATAAATGGTGGAATTCAACATTTTATTTCAAAATCTTTTTTCAAACGAAAAATACAGAATGGTGAAGAAATTGATCGTCCATGGCTAATTTTTTCACCAAAAACAAAAATGCTGTATTGCGAATTCTGCAAATTATTTTCTACAGTCAATATTCAGGATCAACTAATTGTTGGACTTAAGGACTGGAAAAATGCCGGATCTCGGCTTTCGATTCATGAAAATAGCGCGGTTCATTCAAACTCGGTTGTGAGTTGGTCTATGCGTTCTAATAAGAAAGGTTTGGAAACACTTTTAATAAAAAAATGGAGGATCAAACAGAATATTGGAAACAAGTATTATGACGAATAATTGATGTAATACTTTTTCTTTGTGAGTGAGGACTCGCGTTTAGAGGAAAAGATGAACTGATTGGATCACCTTTCAACGGTAACTATTTGGGCTTGCTAGAATTATCATCAAAGTATGATATGTTTCTAGCAAATCACATTGAAAAATTTTCAAATCGAGGACATGGGCAAGTGTCTTATTTATCATCAACTATTTGTGACGAATTTATTCAATTATTGGGAGAGTATGTACTTAGCAAAATTCTTAAAGATGTTAAAGAAGCAAAATACTTTGGTATAATAGTAGATTCCATGATGAAATTGAATAAATTACACTTCGAATTGCTTCCCCATCCACCGTATTCTCCAGATTTGGCCCCCAGTGACTACTGGCTTTTTGCAGACCTCAAAAAGATGCTCCAGGGAAAGAAATTTGGCTCAAATGAAGAAGTGATTACCAAAACTGAGGCCTATTTTGAGAGCAAAGACAAATTGTTCTACAAAAAAGGCATTGAAAAGTTAGAAGAGCGTTGGAATGAATGTATCACTCTTGAGAGTATGTTGATGAATAAAGTCGAATTTCTGAAAAAAAATTTGTTTTTCTTAGTTAAACCGGAGACTTATTGAGTCATCCACGAATACCATATATCTAGCCATTTTTTTTTTTTTAATAATTTATACATATATGACTGTTATACAAAAATCTGTAGAATCTGTCGAATATGCATTAACAGATCAATAATGCAAAAATATTATGAAATTTATACAAAAATTGTTAGACACCACATTTGTTGAAAAATTTTCACAGATACTAAATAGACTTTTTGTTTTTCTCATTTCGGCTTTCACTTTGGCTTTGATTAAAAAGTAGTTTTTTCATCTTATCAAAAGCAAATGTTACTGACAAATTTATGTCTATACATTGATTCTTCTTTTTTGCATTCATTAAAAAACTTTGCAGAATTGCCAATTAAATTTAATATTCTAAGCATATAATTAAGAATTTCAACTTTTCCAAAATTTTTTAAATACAATGGAATATCCATTATCGAATTTGTAACCCTTTTCTTATAGGAAAGCACTAAGCGTCTTCTATGTTTTCCTTCTATCAAGTGATTTGGAGTAGCCTCGAATCCAAAGCATGCATGTATCTCATTGCAAATCCTATCTCATAAACTGCAACACATAGGGAAAACTTCCAATTACAAACCTGTTCAGAATTCAGTTCTGAACACAATACAAAAAAATTTCATCAAAATCAGATGAACAGTTCACTCAAAAATAAAATGAAAACATTTTTACATGCAAAGAGTTGACACTTATTTCTAATATGTAAGTAATAAACTAACACCAAACATTACATTCCAAATCAATAAACTGAAAAAACAAACTCTTATTAGCAAGCAAAAACTGATCAAGGATATACTCAAAATGTCTTCCACCAGCACCCAAGTAAGGTTAAGATGATGTTGGATGGAGTTCCTCACAGCCTACAGTGTGTCAGTAGAAATATCTGCATAGACAGTAAGATGTGGTCTTGAAGATCCTCTATTGTTATTATATAAGAATGAAAGTTGTTGTGGCTTCATCAATTGCTGTTTGTGGGAAAATTGATCTTGGGCATTTCAAAGAATTGATGTACAGCTCCGGCCAAAATGTTTGTCACTTTCAACTAGGTGCTGGAAACCGGAAATTAATATTTTTTTCAATTTCAAGATTGATAATACACTTTTCCCCCCTCTTTATTTTTATCTCTTTTTAAGTAAGAATAAGAAGTATATACAAGAGATTAATATACAAGTAAATTTAGTACATAAAATACTTACTTAAAATTATTAAATACTTATAAATTTTAATTGAAAAATAAAATCACAATTTACCAAATGCAAAATCACTCTTAATGCATCTCGACACTTTTCTGGAGATTTTAACAATTCAGCTAAAGCTTGACCCATCAGAGCAACTTGACTGCTTAATCGTGTATCACAACCAATTACTAAGAAACTTGCCCAATTAGCAGGATGAGCAAAATGTTTAGTTGTTTGAATAGTACGCATTGCATCAGCCAATGCTATGCTTACCCAAGAACCCTAAAAAATAAATTATTATTTAAACATTATTATAATAATGAGCTTATAAAATAGAAAAAATAAAATTATATTAAATACAGATAGTTCTCAGTTTATAAATTCCTGAGTTTATAAGTTATTTTCAAAAATCAATCATCAATTAAAATAAAAAATATGAATATTAATTGCAATAAATAAATACTAAACATTTGTAAATATGGTATTTCAAATCATGTACAATGCTATACAATACAGTACAAGTATGTTAATAGCAGATGACAGAGTTTTGCTATAAAATTGAAAAAATTAAAATGGGAGAATGAGAAGTGGAAGTAGTGACCTCTCTTGGTCACTATGATTTCATTGGTATATTATGTGGTAACTTTTATTCTTGGAATGAACCTAAGGCATTCCAAGAATGTGTATAAAAGCTCATCTAATCATTTATCAATATATATTCAATTTATCAATAAGGTATGAGAAAGAATAAAATTCTTTAAAATTTGTTTAACATAAATAATTCCATTATTATTATAATTTAATTGATTTTAAAAGTCATGTTTTTCATTTCTTTAGATAAATAAATTATTGTTTAACCATAAAATATTGATTTTATTGGCCTTTACTTAATTATATTTGAGACAGATTCATTGTTGAGAATGGAACCCCAGTTTTTAACATTATGTCTATAGGAATTAATTCCTGATTTACAATTTTTTAGTTTAAAAATGCACTCCAGGAACAAATTAATTCACAAAGTAATGAAATAGAATACTACATATACTATACTACTACATACTATATATATATATATGTAATATATATATAATTTAAATTTTAGGATTTATTTATTAACATTAATTATGGAAACTATAAAAAATCAATTTGTTACTACTGCATAATAAGAATTCCAGGAACCACTGAGTCTGGCATTCATTGATTATGAAAAAGCATTTGACAGTAGCAAAATCTCTGCAATAATAGAAACACATTAGAGACAATTAAGATACAAAAGCATATTTAAAATTACTTGAATTAATTTATATAAATAGTACTGCAACTGTAAAATTACAAAAATAAAGTAATAAAATCCCAGTACAAATGGAATAAGATAAGGTGATTCTTTATCACCTAAAATAGTCACAACAGTTCTACAAGAGATGATAAGAAACATCAATTGGAACTCACGAGGCATTTATATTAATAATCAAAAATTAATATATCTAAATTATGCAGACGATATAGTACTAATTTCATATTCAGTACAAAGTTTACAAGAAATGTTAAATAAAATATACTTACATAATAAAAATATAGATCTCAAAATTAAGAATAAAACTAAAGTAATATTCAATAGCTTCTTAAGAGCAAACTAAATCCTAAATAATGATCTAATAGAAAATGTAACAAAATTTACATACTTAGGACAAATATTTGATATGGAAACAGGTTTAGAATCAAAAATAAATCTCATTGAAAAATAAAAGATTTTAAATTGTTGATTTTATTTAAAGGTAATTGGTCATGATGGAGACCAGAAGACATATACAAATAATAAAACTGGTCAAGGACAAAAACTATACAGAAATAAATCATAGGATTCAATTAGCTTGGTACTCAAATGGAAAATAAAATATATTCCAAAATAATCTGTTTAATCATAATTCAACATTTTCTTAGGGGATTACACAATCCAAATAACTCTAACTAACGAAATTCCTCTTAGTGATTTATTTCTGAATTAACTGCCAAATTAATTATTATTAATTAATTTATGCTATGGTACCACCATCTATTGGATTAATAAATAATTATTTAAATTTAGGATAAGATGGTACCATCTGCTATTTAATAATTAAACTATAATTTTTACTAATTTTTGGAAATTAGTAAAAATTATAGTTTAATTATTAATTTAGCAGTTAATTCAAAAATAAATCACTAGGGGGAATTTGGCTAGTTAGGGTTAATAATCTGCCTATTTGCCTTAAAAAGAAAAGTATTTAACCAGTGTATATTGTCTGTTCTAACATATGGATCTGAAACACAGACAGTTGTAACAAGGTATATAAACTGCCTATAACACTAAGATAATAACCAATATAGAGCACTAACGGCAATAGTGACTCCAAAAAACTTATTTATTTCAAAATAATGAAGTACTTTCGGTCTATCAGCTAGACTATCATCAGCATTTACACTAACTTATAAAGAACATAATAAGAAAATAAGAAACAACTGAAAAAAGAATGGAAAGAATAGCTTTGGATTTAACACTAAAAGACAGGAAAAGAAATGAATGGATATAAGTACAAACAAAATTTATTGATGCAATGCAATATATCAAATTGCCAAAATGAAGATGGGCAGGGCATCTAGCCAAGAGAACAAGACAATTGGTGGACAATTTTAACAACAAAAAGAGAAAGAGAGGATTCTCATGGAAAGAGAAAGAGAGGATTCCCAAATCAAGATAGATTGATGAAATTAAGAGTTGGGCTGGAAAAGATTGGTTAAATACTGCACAAGATTAGAAGAAATAGAGTATTCTGGGGAGAGCTTCACCAAGCAGTGAATTGAAAATGGCTGCTAAAGAAGAGAAGAGAGCATAATAAGTGAATTGATTTTTATCATTTTTAGCATACACAATCTTCTAACAGATTTCAATAATATACACGAATTTCATTCAAATCTGATATTTATACAGCATATCATTTTGACAGCAGACATTCAAATCACATATAATCCCATACTGATCATATTCAATAAGTTTAGTTCTCCAATGAGTCCCAATAAAATATGTGATCATCATTCAAATATAAAATGTCCATTATCTGCTGATGGATGGAGACAAAAAGCAAAATCTAATTCATATATTCTTTTATTCCATTTATAAATGGAAAAGGTCAAATAAATTTTTATGGATAAATTTGAACTTATTTACCAAACAGCTCAAATCCTTTTAATTCTAGTGTATCATGTACTCCCAGACAGATACATTGTTTATAGATTACATAGTATATTCCTTTAAGGACACATAATAGTCAAGGAATTAAATTTATTTTAAAATTGTATTATAATTAAACTATAAAAAAGAACTTTCCACTTGATTTAATTATAATACTGTTCATTCTAGCACTGATTAGAAGTGGAAAAATTTACACATAACATTTAGTAGCGCTTTCGACTTTATTAAGCCCTCATCAGCTATACTTTACATATATAGATTGTCGAACATAGATGTTCGACAATCTATATCAAATACTTAATCAGTGCTAGAATGAACAGTATTATAATTGAACTATCTGAAATTTTAGTTGAAATTGATGCAGACCAATTGATTTTGATCAAGAGCATTTTTATTGATGAAAATAAATATATTTCTGCTTAGCAGTATGATTTTTTTATAATTTATTGATTTATTGTTTCATAATTTGATTGGATATTGTTGTTCCTCAATCAACCAAAGTAATAATCATTATAAATAATTTTAATGTTAAAATAAATATCAAAAATATTTAAAATTAAAAATAATTACAATAATTTAAAATCTGTAGTTATGCATTTCAATAAATACAGAATGTTTCAAAATGAATATTGGGGTTTTGAGGCTTCGTATTTATAACTGTAAGTTAAATGTAATAAATACTACGAAGCCTCAAAACCCCAATATTCATTTTGAAATACCCTGTAGTACTGTATAAATTGTGAATATATTTAAAATCATTATACTAATTTAAATAAAAATCAATTGCATTAATAGACTGTCTGTAAATACATTTGTTAAAATGTATTTATAGATAGTCTTTGACATATGACTAACTCCGACTTACTCCTGACATATTCTGCTGTCATAAGTTGAATTTGCTGGAAGTTGGAAATGCCCAAAATTTATAGATTTACTAGTACAAATAGTTGTAAGGACTATCTGTATTTATTTTTGAGAGATAAAAACACTAATAATAATTAATACAGATATATCTCTAATTATGAATGTTTCAATGACAGACAGGCACATGCAAGTAATATAAAAAAAAATTTTTTTTTAATTTCAAAAAATGTGTCAGAATTTTAAACATTATGATAGAAAAATAGTTAACAATAAGCATAATGTAAACTACAATAGTGGAAAAAATTATTGTATTACCAAACTATAAGTAGCATATTCAGCTAACCAGCCATTATATGTGGGAATATTATAGTACTGGTGATGTTTTACAATAGTGAATAATGCATCATTTAATACATCACAACTGGATATGCATTAGTGAATTACAATTATGAATCAAATGGCTTGCTACTCCAAACAATATTGTAACAATTTGAAAAATGGACCCAAATAAGCTAATTAAATCGTTTTTCAGTCAGAAAAACAAAGAAATATATCCTTAGTATTTAACTAGTTTATAGTTCTAATACAATAATTTGCATGTATTTCTAAATTCTGACAAACTTTTAGGATGAAATAATATTTTTCCTACTACTGAACATAATTAGTTAGTACTGCAATATTTCAAGATGGGAGAGCTTCAACTAAAAGTCTTTGCCTTATAATTGCACACTTATATACATGTCTCTGAATTAATAATATATATTACATAATTCAATATATCTACAATGTGTTCTGTATTACTAGATTCAAGTTAAGAGTAAAATTTAAACTACAAACTTTTGTAATTATAAATAAAACTTATGAAAGTATTATATTGATAATTAAAAAAACAGTTGTAGTTTAAAAAATTTTTACCTGCAAAAGAGAAGAGTAGAATGTTCGTAAAAATATTTTTACTGCAGTATCTGGAACAGGCCAAAGGGATATTACTACAGATTGAGCACCTGCAGCCAACAGTGCTCTTGTAAGGCCAATAATTCCATCAGAATTGATTCTTCCATGATGATTTCGGGAATGACAGGAACTTACTACTACAAGTCGTGCAGACAAACGAAGATTTAATATATCAGCTGCTGTTAATAAAAATTCAGATAAAGGTGGTAGGTCAGTTGCAGAAGCCAATTCAGAAGTAGGTTCTTCACAACATTCTAAATTATCATGAGTATTTTCAGGTTGAGAACTATGAGATAATCTTCGAGATGAAGATTCAACAAATTCTCCTGGTGATAATACTATAGCAGATAATTTCCATGATACATGAGTTGCAAAATGAATGCATTCTGCTTGAGATAAGTGACTAAGAACTGCTTCTTTTGTAGCTTGACTTCCATTAATAGCTTTACAGTTCAACATTTCTGATACAAGATTTGCTTCCTGCTCAGCAGAAGGTATATCAGACCATCCCCATTCATCTGAAACAGTTAATGGCAATTTTGGATTTCCAATTACTAATGAAGTAATATGATCTCTATTATTTTGATGACGAGCTAATTTGGATTTTTGATTTGTTTTGAGAGCAGTTATTGATGGAAGAACAGTCAAACTAAACCTTTCACACATATATTCATCACAACCATTACTTTTCAACATTGCAAATGGTACCAAATAAAGATCTCCATCAAGTACTAATAAAAGTTCTAATGGATCTGATTCTCGAGGAAGATAATCTTCCATAGGTGCAATCAACAAATCATAGAGTGCATGAAGAGGAGCTGGACCCTGCCACATATGATGCCTTGAACGAATACTACCTGCTCTGCTTGTCAATCCACTTGCTACACTACAACTAACACTTCCAATACTGAAGAGACTACTCAGACTGTAATTACTGCTATTAAATAAGTGATTTCTGTTTACCATTCGTAAGAAATCTGTTTTGTCTGATTCCTGAAAAATAAAATAAAATTTTATCTTATTGCATTTATATATACATGATATAATATTTGTATTATACAACATATAATATCATATAAAAATATTTATTCATATAAAGTGTAATAACACACATTGGAAGTGTTAGTTATAGTATGATACTAAGCAATTTAGAATAATAATCATAAATTAATTTCATTGATATCTGATAATATCCATTAAGATGATTTATGGTTATTATGCTAAATTGCTTAATATCATGTGTGTTATTATATTATATGAATAGTTATCTAATGAAGAAAAAATAATATAAATGATAATAAGCAATTGCAGAAAGAATTAAAATTGTCTATTTTCTGAAGATGTCATTTATTTTTCATTTATTTAACATTTGCAATCCATTAGTTATTTGTGTCCAATTTTAATGTTGATTTAACTAGCCTAGATGTCACAATGACAGCATCATCTCAATGATATGATGTTACTATTGTTACATCTTCATGATGTTATAAATTACTAGTTTTGGTGATATCATCCATTATTGCATCATGATGACATTATAGTTCTAACATACGTTTACAGAATATCATTTAAATCCAGTAGACATATGTTACTCTATACACTGATAACACTTTGTGTCCTCTATTGGTAATAATATAAACTAAAATAATAGTTGATAAAATTCAATCAACATTTCATCCTTTAATCCTGCAGGAGTTATTCCTTAATAGCAAAACATCATTACTAAATTTCATAAAAATCTGCTAATTAGTTCAAAAGTTATTAGTGAGGTACACAGATAGACAAATATACTGGTCCAAACTTATAAGCTTCCATTTCTTTCAGAAAGTATGCTAAAAATGTGTTGAGAAAATAAATTATTATTTCAAATTAACAGCAGAAAAAACTTCCATCCATTGATTTACATAGTAATTAGGTGTAAGTTTTAGTCCTCTTTATTAATTTAATTCTTTGTGTTCCAATACCTGACATACACATAAGAAGTGAGAAAGTACTTGCACTCAACTCCAGGCATTGCAAGACAAAATTTAGAAATTTATAATTTCATTTTTCTAATTTTATTGAAAAAATATTTATAATATAAATTTTTATTTTCTAACAATAATCATAAAAATATTTTAAATTAAATATTTTTTATAAAAAAATTCAAATAAATCTTTTTAATTAGACTTTCATTCCAAAAAAAGCAAAAAAAAAAAATGTTTTAATTAGCCCTTTCATTTCAAACTTAATTTGAAACAGCATATCTAACTGTCAAATTTAAACCATCTTTTATTTACAATTTTAGTACAGAATTACCCCACAAAATTAGTTGTTTAGTATTCTTTACCCCTTTCCTAATTTATGGTTACTACATTTGAACAGTCAGCTTGAATCAATAATTTTAAATTTGGGAAAATTAACTCTTTGTAGAATAATATGTTTTTGCTGTTTTTCATATTTATCATTTGTTAAATTAGTTTTATTTCAAAATTTTGAATTGAAATTATTTTACAGACTGTCAAATTTAAACCATCTTTTATTTACAATTTTAGTACAGAATTACCCCACAAAATTAGTTGTTTAGTATTCTTTACCCCTTTCCTAATTTATGGTTACTACATTTCAACAGTCAGCTTGAATCAATAATTTTAAATTTGGGAAAATTAACTCTTTGTAGAATAATATGTTTTTGCTGTTTTTCATATTTATCATTTGTTAAATTAGTTTTATTTCAAAATTTTGAATTGAAATTATTTTACAAAAGCAAAACAATATCACACTTGACAATTAGTGCTGAAGTTAGTGTGTTAGTTTATGGGTAGGAAATAATCAACTGGTCACTTGTTTATATAAGTTTATTGGTTAATTTTTTTGTTTTTTTTTTAAAATATCAAAAATTTAGGATAATTTGTAATTGAAACAACTCATCTGTAGAACTCATCTGTTGTTTATAAAAACAAATTGATTACATTACAAGGACTGCTGTAAAGCAATAAAAGTGCTATGCCCATTTAAATTGCCTGAGTGTATTTACACTTTATTTTTTGCAATTTTCTCCTAAATTTCAAATTAGTTGTTACAAAAAAATGAATAATTAAGATATGTTTTAGTTTATTTTAACAGAATTAACTAATAATTTCTTATTATCTATATTTTTTAATTTTCAGCATTTATAGCTTATTTTATGATTAATTCGATTTTTTTCTAAAAATTTCAATAATTTCATTTATTGACTCCCACAATCAGAATAACATTGATAGATTAGACCATAAAATCGACAGGATGGAATAAAAAAATCTAAATTCTATCAAACCATTCAAATATAAACAATGTTTGTTTATATGTAATTTTAAAAAAATATTTTGGCAGCTGAAAAAATTTAGGAACCACCATCAAAAATACATATTTTCAATGAACACACACAAAAACTGGATTAATAAAATCAGGATTGAATTTTTTTTAAACTCATTTTTTATTAGTTTTGTTCCACTTCCTTGACATCTATTTACATCAAAAGCACTGAACAGGTTAAATATTTTATTTAAATTATTTGAAAATTTTATTTATAATTTTTTAATCCAACAATTTATAATTCAAGTTTTATTCTTCATACCTGATTTAATCTATCTCCTAAATCATCCATATGATGATTCCAAAAATCACCAGCCTCACTCTCTGTTTCACTCATAGTTCCTCCAGCTTGGCATGTTGGCATTTCTACACCAAGTGCTTCTCGAACAGAATTCACATACTGATCTATTAAAGAACTGGATGGTGGTAGAGAACCTGGCTGATTTGAATTATTTTCTGATTCAAGATCATTGATATTATTTTCATGAAATTTGAGAATACCTAAAATTTAAAAAATTTTTGAATAATTCATATTCTAATTTATAGATATTAAAAGTTAATATATATAAAATAATTTGTTATTTATTTTATATATTTTTATAAGCTTTTTGAAGTATCTCCACTCATTCTTGTGTTAATTCTTTACATGTGACTCTACCTTTTACTTCTCACTGCTTGCATACAAACCATACATTCTCTGACGAATATTGCTCGTATAACCCTGTAAAGTTTTGCCCAGTTTTTCAGATTCATCCTGTATATATTTATATATCACAGAAAATAAAAAAATTATATATTTTAATAAGTATATTTCTGTCGTGATTACTATCCAATTAACTTAGTCCATTCACATTTATTACAAAAATGAAAAAATCAACATGAAGTGAATAGTAATTCACTACGAATAATGAGGAATCTCAGTTAAATGAAACTTAGTTAATTGAATATTCTATTGTACTTTAAATTTGCATATTTAATTTTCATGAAGGTTAATAAAAAAAATTGTTTTGTTATTATTATTGATCTAAATAAATAATTTAAAATTAAATATTTCTTTAATAGATATGGTGATGTTGGAGAACTTTTAGTTGAAGAACTGTTGAATAATGGATTAATGACAATGGAAGCAGCTGTTGACAAAGTTTCTGAACGTTTAGCAGAAGCAACAGGAGAAGGTAGAATAGAGTATTCTATTTAAATAATTAATTTAGAAGAAATATTAAGTATATATACATTTTGTATTATATACTACTTATAAATATCTATATTATAAACAGCATGTTTAGTGTATTGTTTAAAGAATGACTATAAAAAGATGAAAAACATTTACATTATTAAATTTTGTATATGTTATTTTATTTATTTTTGATATATTTACTCTAAATATTCATCATTTATCAAATTTTTATATCAGTTTTTATATGCTTTATGAATTTTTTTGCAATGGTAATCGTAATGCTATGCAATATTCATAAAATCCATTGTTTAATATGAATAAAACAATTTATCAACTATGTTTGTACTAAATCACCTGATTAATCCTAAGTATAAACAGATGTTTATAATGATCATATAATAACTGTTTTTCTTTTTTGTCAATTATCTACTCTAATAAAAATATACATTAACATGATTTAAATATTTTTTTTATTTAATTTTTTTTAAAATAAAGTCTTTAACTTATTGATAAAAATGTAGATATATAATTAGAGAAATCAAAATTATAATATTTATTTGTGTTAAATAAAAATTGATATTAAATATTGTTAAAATGCAGGAAAAGCTGATATTCCTGTTTCATCAGTCAAGGAAAAATTTAATAATTTAGCGCATTCACATTTTATTAAAAGATGTGCCTTAGCTGAATGGGAAGAAAACTCAGTTGTTCCAAAAATGTTTCTCCGAGAACAAGACAAATTTCAAATTGAAGTAAGAAATTTTAATAAGCTTTTGAATGTATAATAAAATATTTTATTGTTTTATTTCCTCATAATTCTGTAATAAATCAAAAATATAATACAAGAAATTTGTATTATCCTAATCAAGCCAAACTTCCTCTAGTGGTTTATTTTTGAATAACTGCCAAATTAATAATTATTTTTAATTTATGCTACAGTGCCATCATCTATTGGATTAATAATTATTTATTTAAATTTAGGGTAAGATGGCACTATCTATTATTTAATAATTGAACTTTATTTTTTTTATTAATTTCCCAAAATTAAAAATTTGCCTTGGACTGGAGTCGAACCAGGAACTTTGGTTATCATCCCAGCGCCTTACTAGTTACATTACCAAGACATCGACAGATTTTCAATTTCGGGATGTGTATAATTTTGATATTATCGGACTTACGCCAATATCAGCGCTCCCGAACAATCTAAACACAGGCCCTCTATGGCAAATTCAGGCAGACAGACTTGCCTCAAGTCAGATAAACAAACATAAATCAACATTTACTAAGGGGATTTATGCAATCAAAATAATCCTAATCAAGCCAAACTTCCCCTAGCAGTTTATTTTTGAATAACTGCCAAATTAAACAGCTGAGTTATTAAATAACAGATGACACCAGCTTAGCCTAAATTTAAATAAATAATTATTAATCCAACAGATGATGGCACTGTAGCATAAATTAAAAATAATTATTAATTTGGCAGTTATTCAAAAATAAACGCTAGGGGAAGTTTGGCTTGATTAGGATTATTTGGATTGTGTAAATTCCCTTAGTAAATGTATAATTATAAAATAAAAACCTCTTAATATAAGACTGAAAAGTTGGATTAAAAAAATATTATCATATAACATATTGTATTTTATATCATAAATGAAATGATGAAACAAAAATAATGGAAGCAAATATATTTCAGAAAAGTTATCAGCAATTATTAATCTTGAAAGGAGATAATTATATGATTATTTTAGAAGATCCCATTAATTATATTAATACATCATTTTATTATAAGTACAATACAGCTGAGTCTCTGTAGTTCGACACTGTGCGAACAGTTGGGTCGCTCAGGTGAAATTTTCATTTCACAACTTGTCAGTGTACGAGATAGAGAAACTGATGTAAACAAATTGTCAATCGCTATTCAATCATTGTGCAAGCATTATAATTGGACTAATTTTTAAGTTCAGTGCATTGTTTACTGTAAAATAGTGTTTGTATTGTATCAGTGTTTGTTATTTATCTTTACATAATGTCACAAAACAGAAAAAGTGAAAAACGAAGACACAAGACATTGACTGTGGTTGTAAAAGCAGAAATAATTAAGAAACTTTACTTGGGAGAAAAGTTGAATTATTTGGCTTTGTTTTATGGTATTGGATGAGCCACCATTCATGAAATTAAAAAATATTCAAAATAAAATTGAGAGGTTTGTGAAAGATTTGAACAACAAGAGCAGTGACAGGAAAGTCTTAATAAATTGAGCATATTCTTTTGTGTAATTCTTTTTTTTTTTTTTCATTGAACATCCAATAATCCAACAAATCTCTGAAATCCGACAAACCCGAAACCATATGTGTTGGATTAGGGAGACTCTATTGTATTACAAAACGAAAGAAAATATTTAATTTTAAAAATATTATATGAATGAAATTCATTCTGTTGACAAATAAATAAAACAATAATTCAAAATATAATAAATTTAATATTATGTAGTCTGTAAGAGGAACATTTAAATAAGCAAAAAAAAATTAGTCATAAAATTCATAAAATTAAAATTTTATATATTTTCATCAATTATAAAAATAAGCAATAAATGAAAAAGCACTTATGAAAATTATTTGGAATTAAATTATGTTTAGCAAGTATATATTTTTTGAAATATGCTTTATCTAATTAATTCAGAAAGTTTAATTGAAATATCTTGTTTTAAATTGTTGTTTTTTAGGATCAGATCGGAAAGCAAGTTTTTAATGATGATGATGACGACGATAATAGTATACCATCAAAGAGACAAAAATTAAGTAATAATTCATCTAAATCTATATATTGGAGAGTTAATTTTGATAGATTTCATCAATATTTTAGGTATGCATAAAATTTTATTTTTAAAACATCAAAATTTCAGTTTTTGAAATTGGTATTATTGGACAACATCTTATTGTAGATGATAATTCATTAGCAGAACAATGATAAAAATGTCTTTGATGGTAGAATTGATGCACTTTATGTTATTACAGTATTCTGATAGTATACAGCACATCATCTCTTATCAAAATATCTTTTGTCATTATTCTCAAAATTTTATTTAAAAAATATTTTATAACTTAAAGAAAAATATAAATTAATTTAATAAATTCTGATATATTTTTATTTAATTAAATATAGTGTATCCTTAGAAAAAATATTAATTGAATTCTATAAAAACTATTCTTAATGAAATTTCCATGTTAAAAGTTTAATTCATTCTAAATGATTGAAAATTAATCTTTTTCAATTTGAAAGCTTTGTTTATATTATTTAAACATTTGTAATTTAATAAATAATGTTATAATATGAATAAAAAATAAGAAAATAGAGCAAAAAATAATTTGTCTAGGTAGAGGTTTAAAAAAATGTAAAACAAGTTAGTTAAGCTTTAAATGCTCCTAAAAGAATAAAGTTGATTATCTATGAAACTGTTGGATCCTAGAAAAGCAAATTATTAATTAATGCAATCACTGAACCAAGGAATCATAGTATATATACACAGTGTATCAGAACTGCATACAATAAACAGATGCATAATATTCTACAGTTAAGACAAATGAAATTTTCTATATAGTTTTAACTATTTTGTATGGAGATATATTGTTGACCTGAGGCTACATGATAAAGCAGACACTTACCACCTCAGAGAACCAGATTTAATTAGTCCATACTTCTATATTTCTCTGGAATAATAGCTGCACCTGATTCAGTCAATAAGAGTAAGATATATTTCCAGTGACACAACATGCGGCAATCTATGGAATACCATTGCAGTAATGGAACAATTATTTGTAATATTCCATATATCTCTTAATGAATTAGGAATTCATGTTGTAATAGGACTCAATAGTACTTTGAATGTAATTAGGATCACTTTGAGCACTTTTTATAAAAATGTATAGGATTGAGTATACAATATTTAAGTTAATTTCAATAAAGGTAAAATTACAGCGATTTATCTTGTTTTTTGGCTGTTATGTCTTTTGCCTTATCTACATAAAAAAAATTTCACTTGTTTTTTAACTGTAGAATATGATGCACCTATTTCTTGTATGCAATCATATATATATATGGTATATTTGAATTGCATACAAGAAACAGGTGTATCATATTCTATAGTTAAAAATAAGTAAAATTTTTGTTATCGAGATATGGCAAAAGATATAACAGCCAAAAACAAGATAACTGAATTATGAATTGTCATATTCATTTGGTCATTCTCATATATAAAACAGTGATATAATAATGTAACAAGGAGAATGAAAAAAACAAAATAACAAATAAAATTATACCAAAAAATAAAACAAAAACAAGCTGCTCTTTGAGGTACTTCAATAATAAATCAATTTGTAGCACTTATGAGCAGTCCAAAAAGTCTTTATTTACTAAAAAACTTAACTTAGAGGAACGCTTTTGGCTTTAAAATAGCCGAAAGCATTCCTCTAAGATAAGCTTTTTAGTAAATAAAGACTTTTGGACTGCTCATAAGTGCTACAGATTGATTTATTATTAAAATTATATCATAACAGAAATATGTAAATATTTATAATTAATTTTTTAACCTAATAGATTAATTTATATATATAATCATTAATATTAATCACATGCTCTATAGAGATCAATCCATTATTAAAGCTGTAGCAACAAGGTTTGATAAAAAGGCTGCAGAAATAGTGCGGACATTATTACGTTTAGCTGAAACAAGAAGTGATCCTTGGGTTGAAACAACTAATCCTACTGCTCGTCATGAATTGCTACAGATGTTAACAAAAGAAACTAATATCACTCCTGAGGTATTTAATATTTTTTAATTTTTTCTATCAAAGTAAATATTTATGATTGGTTTTAATAAATCAATCTAAACATAAACTTTTTATAAGCCAGATGTCAAGGTAAATATCCAAATAGAACCTAAACTGCCAAATTAATTCCTTGATATTTTTAATGGAAATGTTAATAATTTGAAATAATTTATGCTAAAATCATAGTTATACAAAAAATAACATATTTTGTATAATAAAAAAAATTAATACTTTTGTATGAACATTTTAACAGGAAGCAGATAAAAAATTACGTTATTTTTTGTATTTATACAAAAAATAACGTATTTTGTATAATAAAAAAAATTAATACTTTTGTATGAACATTTTAACAGGAAGCAGATGCATATCTTGCAGTTTTAATTGATGATTCTGTTCCATTTGTATCAAGAATTGATGAAAGAAGTGGTGGAATATATGTAGTAAACATTCAAAAAGCACTTCAGAAATTATCAGAGGCCATTGCTGTTTCAGTTGTACAAGATAAATATGGATCTAAGTGTTGCAGGATATTTCGGTATATTTAAGTCAATTCTTTAATATTTAATTACAAATATCAAATTCATTTAAGTATTATTATTTTTAAATATATTATAAAATTATAGGTAGTTATCCAAATGCTTTAGTTTATTGATAGTTTTATTTTCTAAAAAATGTATACATAAAATTTATGGGACCTGCAGATGACTCATACATTTGACCTACCAATGGTCTGTGGAGAGAGTAAGGACGGGTAATGAGACTTTTCCAATAGCAATACAGAGACTATGTTTGATAACAAATAACTTCTTTTAGTAAAGAGAGAAATTCTTATTTATAATGGAAAGAGCCTGACAATGATTATTTTCAGAAGCTAAATAGCTGATAATATTTCTTTCAATAAACAGTTCAACTTTTGTTTATTGAAGTATAGTTCAGTTCAGTTCAATCTTCAAAAAAAGAATTCTTATAATAATCTTGAGGTGGCTCGGTTTCCTTTTTCTTTTGTTTTCTCCTCCTTTTTTTTTTTTGGATATAACACCACAGCAAATGGAACTTGTACTTACTCTCTCTTAAATTTTCTTTTTCGATCTTTAAGCTGACCAACTTGCATCTGGTTGCTTGGTTCCATTGTGGTCTTTTTTTCCGTTCCTCTTAGAGAAAAGAAGGATGGAATACCCCATTTCACATCTATTACATCCATTAATTTATATTACCTCCTTTTACATCTATTAATCTCTATCTATTTTTCTTTCTTCTCATTTTCCCATTACATTTGAGCATAATACAATTCCTCCTCTGACATCTTAGTTCATTTTTGAAAACATTTGAGTTTTAGCAATTTTAGTTTAAAGTATATTGTCATTTTTCAAGTAAAATTTTATAATTTTAAGTTAACTTGATTAATTTGGCTAATTTAAAATACTGTATGTATGTATTATAGAAAATTATACTATAATTCCTTTAGGTTATTATTAATGAAAAAATATTTGGAACAAAAGCAAATTGAAGAATTATCCATGATTCCTTCTAAAGATGCTAAAGAATATACATATAAAATGCTGCAGGAAAACTTCATTACTGTTCAAGTATGTTATAAATTATGCAAGATTTTATATTTTTGAATGATTACTGTATGTATGCAGGCAGTCTAATGGTCTGATGTGCTGGCAGCATATATTTTGTATCTGAATTCTTTAACTTTATGTTTGTAAAGCTTATTATGATGCCATTTTGTGCATGATAAATATGAATAGCTGGGCAATTGATAGATATAAAGTACATCTGATTTACAACCTGGAGAATTTAAACTAAATTCTATCAAAAATTTTGTGCATGATAAATATGAATAGCTATGAATAATAGATATAAAGTACATCTGATTTACAACCTGGAGAATTTAAACTAAATTCTATCAAAAACCTAGGACTACCTGTATTTATTAACTTTCAATAAACAATAATAATTTTTTAAATGCTTGCAATAAACATTTCTGATTTCAGGAAATACCTCGTACTCCCGATCATGCACCATCTCGGACATTTTTCTTGTTTCATGTTAATTTGACTCAAGTAATTATTATTATTATTATTTGTATCTTTTAAATATTATTTTATATCTTATAAAGAAATTATATTTTGGAATCAAAATATATAAAAGAAACTAATATATGTTATTTTTTATATTACAGTTATGTCGTTTAATATTGAATAAATGCTACAAAGTTATGTTTAATTCTATATGTCATAGAGAATTTATAACTAAAGAACATAAGCGTCTTTTAGAGAAAAAGCAAAGAGTAGATGCAATAATTTCTACTCTTCAACAGAGTGGTGCTGACACTACACAGATTCAAGAGGTACATTAATTAAATTTTCTTGGATATAAATTCTGTATTAAATGGTATTTAAATAATTTTTAAAATATACACTATAAAATGTTTTTTATTCTATTTTGTCTTCATAATTTTAGCTTTCCTTTTTTTGCAGGTGGAAGATATGATTTCACCTCCTGAACATGCACAGTTACAGAAAGTTAAACAGCATACCAACAAATTGGAACATAGTGAAATACAATTAGACGAAACAATTTTCACACTTAGTATGTGGCTGAAATCATTAGAAAAAAAATAATAATTTGCTTTCTTATCCACTTTTTAAAATTTTAATCAATATGTAATTTATTAATGTGTTTTTATTTAAACATTGACGTTATTTGTTTTCAACTTTTATTTTTGTCTGAATTATCTCTGATTATAGAATCAATCATGTCCTGTTAACTATGTAATTTATATATCATTATTCATGAAAAACTTTTAAACATTGTATTTGAATTTACAATGAATGAGAAAGTAAAAGAAGTTTGAGTTTGTTTGATAAGAGAATTTAATCAACTAGTTTAAAATAAACAATAATAATTAATAGTAATATTAATATACAGTAATGAAGAAATGGTGAATACAAGTAACTCTCGATTTATGTCACCCAGTCAAGGTCCAGACCAAATTATTAAATAAAATAAACTAATAATAAATGAAATAAAACAAGTTACTAAAATCAATTATAAATATAGTAATCAGATTAAAATATTTTAATGTTTTTAAATCAAACATCAAATCGAAAATACAGTGAAACCTATTAAAATGACCACCTTGATAGAGTGACCACCTGGTTAGAGAGACCAAATTTCAAAAGTTTGTTTCCCATAGGATGTAATGTTATTTTTGTTCTGTATAGTGACCACCTGACCACTCACTCAGTTTTAAGAAATTTTAACCTGCTAAAGTGACCAAGAAGAATAATTTCATGGAGGAATTACTTTGTATAGTGACCACCTGACCACTCACTCAGTTTTAAGAAATTTTATCCTGCTAAAGTGACCAAGAAGAATAATTTCATGGAGGAATTACAGTATTTTCCTTAGAATTTTTTCCATTAGATAAAATTCTAAGATTAGTATTCCCTATTAGAATTTTTGTTATGATAAAAAAGTTTGTTAAACCAGTATATTAAAAAGTAAATATTGTAATACTACTGTATTACAATATGAATAAGAATTGAAAGGAACGTAAAAAAAAAAAAAAAAAAAAAGCGAATCTGCACGCAATTACATAGTTAAAACATGATAAATGACGAAAAACTGTCGTATTTAATGATAATTATTAATATAGATACTCATTCTGATATTTCACTTTCCTTCTTATATATTTTTATTTTCCTAAACTTATATCTGATGTTTAAATACTGAGTATAGATATGATATGTTTAAGTAAAACAAAACGGAAGAGAAAACAAATCTGATATCCTAACTGCACCTAAGATGTATCGAGTAACACGAAAAGCTATTTTTATGTTTTGGGCCTCAGATAATAGTCTTTTGTAGATAAATCAGGATTTTTGCTTTCTTTCTTTCTCTAGCTGTAATATTTATTTACTGATATCAAAAAAATCTTCATCTCTATGTTTTGTAAATTTACAAAGTAATTACAAACATAAGATTTATTGTTTGATTCAATATGGAAATTATTTTTTTCTTCAATTTATCGCGCTTTTCCTATGAGCCATTCACGAATTTCTAAATTGTTTACTTGTCTAAAACCTCGAGCGATTTACTTTTACGTTATTCTTGCAAATTTTTTGAAGTTAGATTTGTTTCGGTATATATTCTCATTTATCTTAAAACATATATAAACATCATACAGAAGTTTACGTATATAATAGTATTTATAACAAGGCATTATTCGAAATTATCAAAAATTCAAAACTGCATCAATGTTGAATTAATAAATACACAGCAGATGCCTTATTACACGTTTCGTTACAAAATAAAATGGCGAACCAATTTAGCTGCGATCAAATTTCAATTATAAAAATTTCAGAAATAAATTCCTTATTAAAAACAAAATTCAAAAATTATAATTGGCATTAAACTTATAAAAAAAACTCGGAGTTTTTTTTTTCTCTCTTTGACAGTTCAGGGATTTATTTTCTCTGCTCTGAACTATCAACGTTCAGAGAAAATAAATCTGGCAACACTAAGTGCACGCAACATGGCCGACAAAGATGATTATCAACAGTGGAAGCGATTGTACATATGTCAAGTGTGTACAGCATATCTCTTCAATAAAGTTATTTGGTAGGATTCTAGTTTAACCATAGCACGCTGCTGATTGGAATTGAAGATTCGCCGCCCTATATTATATTTGTAAAAATATTTTCTAATTATTGTATAAAAATCTCTATTTTTTGAAATATGCATGTATAACTGTTAATGTGATAAAGACCACTTATTCTTGATAATATTAAAAGATCTACATAATAATTACTAGTTATATGAAATTCTTTGTTAACTAATTTTTATCTCACGATGCAAGTTAAAGCCTAAGAGACAAAATGAAACAACTGATGACAACAAATCAAAACCAAACAACAAAACCAGTCACAAGAAAATTGATTTTATTTTTATTTAATGGAAGATGATTTTTATACAAAGCAAACCAAAGATTTCAAAAATAAAAATAATTGTACACAAATGCATATTTTTTAATTGTTTTCAAAATTTCTAAATGTGGAAACAGATTAATTGATTTCCCATACGATAAAATGGAAAACTGGATTTCAAGACACGAACTATGGCCAGGAACGAATTAAGTTTGTAAGTCGGGGTACCACTGTATATTGTTTATATATTCATAACCTAAAGGAAAAAAAATCTGTTTCATTCCTCTAAACAACATTGATATTATAGTTTCAGTAAACTGATCTGATAAAGTCTGCCCAATTTTTCAAAGGATCAGTAAGTTTTTTTCTCTTATCAATCAGCTTCTATACTGCAGACTGTCCTTGATTTACAGATACATAAAAATTATCAGACTTATAAGAAAAATACTGATTGAAATGGATAAACTATAAACACAGATATACAAGCCTTTTTCTCCTTATTTCATTGTTTATCATATATATAGGAGGCAATTATATGCAGGAATACCTCAATTATCGCGATTCTCGATTTATCGCGGTTTATAATTTGATACCAAAATAATTCTCGATTTATCGCGGTTTATAATTTGATACCAAAATTCGAATTATTTCGATCCGTCCAATTACAGGAATACCTCGATTATCGCGGTTTTGATTATTGCGATTTTCGATTTATCGCGGTTTATAATTTATACCAAAATTCGAATTATTGCGGTGAAATTGGAATTATCGCGGCCGCGAGATGTAGCCCATTACATATGCCCACAAATTTGAATTATCGTGGCCGCAAGATGTAGCCACTACATTAGCAACCAGAATTACATTTAGTTCGAGTCGCCATTCTTAGCGCTTCGTTTTTATCCGATCGTGCCTGCTCACCATTCACCAGTAACTATCCCTTCTACTTAAAGTACATGTGGATATTTATCTTTCTTCTTATTTACTCCTACAATGAATGCTAAAAGAAACAATGATATCAAGGCTACAGCTATGAAGAAGAAACGTAAAACAAATCAAAGATTTATTAAAGAAGGTAAGAAGGGGATTTTACAATTTTTTGGTCTTAGAATGGCACTCATACCAGGTTGACGACAATAGGCTGAATAAGACGTTCAACACATTTTTTTACCTTATACATAAAATTTAATTAATATATTTAAAAAATCCTTGGCAATGATCACCCATTTTACACAGATTATTGATCCCGATTATCGCGGATTCGATTATTGCGGTATTTTTCGTGGCAACAATAACTGCGATAATCGAGGTATTCCTGTATATAAACTTTTTGAATTTTTAAACTCGCGGATTCGATTATTGCGGTATTTTTCGTGGCAACATTAACCGCGATTTATTCCTGTATAAGGTATTCCTGTATAATAAAGCAACAATCAATTAATATAGTTCTAATCATTTAGAAAATATAGGATGATTATTTTTCAGCTAATTGTTTGTAAAACTTGCTAAAATCACAAAACAGTCACCAAAAAAAAACACATGTATCAGATATGAACTCTCACCGCAAATAACCTTATACATATGTGTTTATTAGTTTAATTTTAGTCATTGTTTTAATTAACAAGACAGGTCAGGATCCAAACCTCTCCTAAAAACATGAGGTGTCTTACTCTGAATTGAATCTGGATACTTCAAGATGGTATGTGACTCTTTTTATCTTGTGGCCATCTGGTCAACTTATGTGCTTATTCTTTAATATAATTATTTTTAATGTCACATCTTTATGATATACTAGTATTATATAGAGGGCTGCTTCAAGATACGTATGTTTCAACTTATATAAGATTTTTCTGAATAATCCATTTACTAAGTCAAGGATTTTCAGCAGTATATGCAAATAACCAGGCTAGAGAAATAATAATTGCTTTTTTGAACTTACAGATTGATAAACATAAAAGCATGACTGATAAAAATAAAAACATGACTGATATATTTCTTCTTTGTCAAGAACAGAATCACTGTAAATGTTAAATGGCAATGAGTAGCAACAGTTATATGATATAAAAATAACTACACATTAGTAAATGGGAACACTCAAAGTAAAATTTTAGTGCTAAATGCTGGTATTCAAACATTATTGAGAGTAGAATATTATATATTTGGATTAACTACCAGTAAAACTATCAGCAATAATACAAACATTTAATTTATAGCTGAATTTATTCATATTGACAACATATCAAATCTCTTATTTAGGAATAAATTAAAATTATAAGAAATGTCAAAAACTTGAATAATTATTGAAAATTTTCAATGCCACAAAATAGGACAATATCCAAATCAGCAAGTGTTGAATTCTACCTATGTAAAGTGCTATTTTTTGTAGATATATTAAGACAAACAACATATCAAATCTCTTAAGCAGGAATAAATTAAAATTATTTTTTTATAAATTCCTTTTATAGCATAATAGCTGATCATTTAATAAAAGTGTTAGGTTGCATTGTTCTAAATCAAAATATACAATACTGTTAATCATATTTTGGGTTGTTGTCTTAGTCCAGAATTTATCATAAGATGATTTGGCTACGATAATACATTCATTATATTCAAATGAACTTGTCTGAACAAATTATGTGAATTTCCATTTTTTTTTTTATCAATTTTTTTACCAAAAGAATAAGCACTTGTAGCAGTTTAAGTTCAAAAGAATTATACTGTTTTATTCATTTAAAAATGCTTTCAGTCGTAATTAACTCAACCCTTTTCAGTAAACACTTTTTTGACTTACTAATATAAGAATATTCTAATTGAACAAATTTCGAATCTTAACAGAAAAAACTTTTTAAAAATGTATTAATGTTTTTTTTGTTTCCATGGTGATCTATAATTTAACATATTTAATTGTCTTAATAACATTAAACCGATATTTTTATAACTTATAACATTATTTTCACTTTATTGAATCGATTTAATTGACTGTTATTTAAACATTTCCTTTCAATGCATATCTCCAGGGTAGAGCTAGTTCTTTACTGGGATATTAGTTTATGTTTTCCGTTCGTGAGTGTCTTATCATCTCCAGGGTTTTATTAAATATAGCCTCATTTTTAGAGTTACATATTTTTATTACTCTAGTTTTCCGTTCGTGAGTGTCTTATTATCTCCAGGGTTTTATTAAATATAGCCTCATTTTTAGAGTTACATATTTTTATTACTCTAGCTTCTTCCCATTTCACTTCAATATTTTCTTCATAAACTTTTTTACTTAGCACCGTGTTCGTATTTGCTGTTTTTATGTCTCTCAATCTGTAGTCTCTTTTCCAAAGATCTTGTGTTAACTTTTGGTTAACTTAAGATTTTAGAAAATTAGTAGTACAAAAAGAAAATACAGGTAGGCCTCGATTAGTGCGAGTTTGAATAATGCGATTTCGATTAGTGCAACTTATAAAATTGACACAGTTTTTCAGTTAGTGCGAGCAAATATTCGATTAATGCGAGTTGTAAGCATAGACCAGTCTTACTAACAAAGCTCCGCCTCCTTTTATGATGTCAATTAACAAATTA
>AYEL01077350.1:0-55073 GCA_000484575.1 Olivierus martensii
TGTCAAATAGTTTTTGAATATTTGATTTCCTTAGTTGAAGAATTTTCAAAATATTTGAAACTTTAAATTGCTTTTTCTCAAAATGGAAGTTTAATTACACTTTTTCAAAAGCATAATTATGCTTTCTTCAAAAAATTACAAATATTATTTGATAGTAAATGAGATAAAGATTAAATAATATTAATTTTCAAGAAATCAATATTTTAGCCATTTTTAGTCAAATTTTAGTGTAATGGTCCCTTAAGAAAAAAACAAATTACTTTGTTATAATTAACAGTAATGAAAAAATGAATTTTTGGATCTATTTAACATCATAATTTTCATATTATAAATCCAATAAAAAAAATTCATAAAACAAAAAAAATTCTGTTTGGTTGAAAATTTTTACAAAATATGCATAAAAACATATCAGAGAACATGATAAAATTAAAACATGAGGTTAAATTTAAATAATATACGATTAATAGCCATTGAAATTACAGAATGCTTCTGGAGGTCATATTTTATTGACCTCATTCGCTGCGCACCACCTCCAAATGACCTTGAACTACCTAAACTTACAAAAGACACCCTTCTGTTTGCAAATGAAACAGGAACTACGTTTGTTTTGACTTCGGGAAAAGATTTAGGGCTGTCTGAAATGCAATCTCTTTGTTTGTTTACATAATTTTGATAAGGAGGTGTTAAATTACATAATAATTTATTAAAAAATAGCAACATAACACAGAAAAATAATTTTTCTTGCATTATAGAGTAGAGACTTGTTAGAAATAAACACTTTAATCAATCAGAAGATGTAGATTAAAAAATAGCAAAAATTTTTAGTAAAAACTTGGGCTCACAGCCCATATGAAACCCAACATCATAGGGAAAACATGACAATGAATACAGGTTAATTAACAAAAAATCAGCATCTGATTTGTAACTCTTGTAATGATAAATTTATGCTATTGCTATGATATACTATATATATCTTCAAATAAATAATCTAAAACGAATGATTAAGAGGCAGAAATAATGCTTCAGCATAGCAACCAGTGCACTAAAAATAGATATTTTTATTTTTAGACATCAGCAGTTTGGATAATTAATGTTAGGATAATTGACACTCTATTGTATTTGAAAACTTTTATATAAAAATTTGATTTTTTATTTGTGTAAACTGAATTTTGTATAATCTATAGAATGCCTATGAATCATATTGCATCAAATGTAAAACAAAGATGATAAATTAATTTCAAAATATGACTGTAAGATTAAGAAATTTACAAATTTAATTTTAAAGTAATGAAATAAAAATAATACTCACCTAGACTACTATAAGCTAGGATTTTTGCAACTTTATCAATGACTTGAGCGGCAATACTTAGATGCTGTTCTTGATATAAGATAGCTTGATCAAAATTACCTAATGATTCATGTGCTATTCCTAAATTTCCATATGCTCGACCCTGAGCAGTCATATTTTGTGTTTCTTCAGCAATAGCCAAATCTAACTGATGATAATGCAAAGCTCTTTGATGTTCTCCCATTTGTTGATATACACATCCAAGACCACATGCTGCATCTGCTTCTGCTGATCTATCATCTAAATCTCTAGCTAAAGTCATCTGATGTTCTAGACAAGAAATTGCTTGTTCATAATTACCCAGTTGACTATGAATTCCACCTAATTCTCCATAGCCAGCAGCTTTAGCACTAGTACTGCCTAGTTCATGAGCTACAACTAGTCTCTTTTCAAAACATACCTAATAAAAAGTAAAAAAAGTAAGAGATAGGTGTATATTCTTATTTGAGATTATGAAAATTATATCTCAAATAAGAATTTACACCTATCCCTCTCTTTTACAAGGTAGATTGGTTCTGCAAACTATACAGAAAATGGGCATTTAATGTTAGCCTTGATTTATACTATTTCATTTATATGATAAACATCCAAAGAACCAAAAACAAAATTTTGCAGAACCAAATCATTCATGTAAAAAGAGGAATAAATGTAATAACATAAAAATTAAACCAAAAACACTTGTTATAATTTTCTTTCATATTAGCTTTTTAAATAAAATAAATTAATATAATAATTAGAAAATTATTTTAATAATTATGAACTTTTAATAAACTGTAAATTTCTGGCAACATTTAGCAAAGTTATTTTAAAAAACTAAGATGTTTCCAACTTTACTCAAAATCAGTTTAGTAATAAAAATATCAATTTAACAACTATCAAATATCAGGTTAAAAACAACAAACAACAGAGTAATCGATTCTTAATATCTATGCTATTCTGTCAGAATTTAAATAGAATACTTATAAAATATATCTAACATATTTATAAATAATGATTAACCACTTGAGTGCTGGACATTTCAATTTCTGCCTACAATCTCATGCTGGCGATTAATTAAAATTAAACTTAAATTAATATGTAAAAAATTAAAATTATCATATCTTGCTTAATTTCTGATAAAAAAAATCTTTTGAAATTTTCAACATTTATAGAATATTTCGCCCTTTTTCTAACAGTGTATGCATTTTCTTGGAGTTTTATTTTTTTCACAACTTTTCCTTCTGTATATGAAATTGTTGCAAACTCTGTTTCTTTATATAAAATCTTAGCCATTCAATGAAATGGTTGATATTTTTCAGATAGTCATACCTCCTCTGAACAAAACAAATTATGAATGAAGAAATTCGACTAAAATTTTCAAAAAGATTTTTTTATAAAAATCCAAGAGTTACATCATATAATTAATAAAAAAATTATATAAATTCAATGAAATATTATCATTTTTATTCTCCCTCGATGGCGTCTCCACCTTGTCGTGGTGAGGGAGCTTGCATGTTCCAATGATTAATATTTTATATTTATTAACTTGTTCTAATATCATTTGTACAATTTCTAGCATTACAGCTTTTTATAAATTTTTTTATTTATATTAAAAAATTCTTACATACACAAAAAAGTCTCAACTCATATATATACAGCTGTACTATTCTTTTTGTTATTCTAATTGGACTGCAGATGGTTATTATAACAAACTCACTCAACACATACCCTGGGGATATGCTTGACAGTAATTTCCTAGAGAGTGATTTGCAGCAACATTCACTTCCTAGGAAATTAAGTGCCACGCTTATTTAAATGTCCATAGATTGTTTACACTTCATTTTTTTGTGATTTTTCTCTTAAATTTTGATGAAATTATAACAAAAAATGATCAATTAAGATATATTTTTGTTTATTTTAACAGAATTAACCAATATTTCCCTATTATCTTCAATATTTTTTAGTTTTAAGCATTTTATAGTTTGTTGTATGAAAAATTTAATTTTTACTTAAAATTTCAAAAATATCATTTATTTCAATCCAAAACCAGAATAGCTTTGATATATTGACTATAAATCAATAAGATGGATAAAAAAATCCAAATTCTACAAAGTGGTTCCAAACAATGTTCATAAAAATGTAATTAAAAAAAATATTTCAACAATTGAAAAAATTTAGGAACCAACATAAAAAGTGAATATTTTCATATAATAAACATGGAAAAACCAATTTGCAATAGCTGGACTAATAACATCAGGATTAAATTTTTACCCTTTTTTATGGTTTTTTTATCACTCTGTTTTGACATATACAGATAGGCCTCGATTAGTGAGAATAATGGGTTCCATGAATTTTTCGCACTATTCGAATTCACTCTAATCGAAGTATTAACTATATGTAAAATATGGTAATTGGAAGAAAATAAATAATATGGGTATCACAGCAGTATAATAGGCAAATAATAGCTAATGGCAAAAAAGCCCATCTTTCTGGTATTTCACTTCTTCAAAGCCAAGTGATTGTTCTTGGACTGCTCCTAGTCTGGTTTTACTAACCGAAAATTAACATTAATTTGTTAATTTGTTCATAAAAGGGGACAGACCTTTGTTAGTAAGACTGATCTATGCTTACAACTCACACTAATTGAATATTTGCTCGCACTAATTGAAAAATGCTATCATTTTTATAAGTCGCACTAATCAAATATCGCATTATTCGAACTCGCAATAATCGAGGCCTACCTGTATACACATCAATGACACACAGGCATAATTAGGTCATGATGTCTATTCATGGCAAAGGCACTGAAGGGTTAAAGTTATCTGTATAAATTTTAGCAAAAAATAATATGTCAAATAAAAAAATACACCATTTCTTGTAATATTAAATAGAATGAAGATAAAACTTTCAGTCTGTATCAAGTATTTTAGCAATATAAAATTCATATCACAATATGCCCAACTGTTGAAATTGTTGTTGTTGTGTTCCTACATTATTTTTTAGAACATATAGCTGAATAGTATAAAATGAAAATGGAGCTATATGAGCTAATCAGAATATTTTATTAATAACTTTAGAGAAAGCTAAAGCTTCCTATATTAATTAGCTTTTATCCTTGAGACAAATTTTCACTTATTTTCCAATATGGTTATAATTAATTATAAGTAAATTTATAAAGTACTGGTTCTTTCAATATAACTTTTCTATTATTACATATTTAAAAAAAAATTGAAGTTTTATTTAAAAATAAATATATTTTAACAATGCCTTTCTATGTTTTGCCTAATATATTATAAGTTTTTTCCTATATATTTTATATAACGCTATATGAGCATAAAATAACCTAATCAGAATATTTTATTAATAACTTTAGAGAAAGCTAAAGCTTCCTATATTAATTAGCAACATGAACAAAATTGTGAATCAACAGTTTGTTAAATTAATCTGTTCTGTGCTATGGATATGATATGATGTCCAAGATCGTTTACTGGCAGTGACTATGGCAACCGTTCTCGTGTTATAAATGTATACATGCGCTCAGGCATTTCAGATTTATAATATGTATAGATAAAACATGAACAAAATTGTGAATCAACAGTTTGTTAAATTAACCTGTTCTGTGCTATGGATATGATATGATGTCCAAGATCGTTTACTGGCAGTGACTATGGATGTCATAGGCTGTGCTTAGCAGAGACAAACAATAGAAAATTTTTAAATTTACAATTTGGCTTGTCCTAATTTATTTATTGCAGTTGTGTTTAGAGTTTTTGAAAAAGGAGTATAATTAGTTTTTGATGATGTTTCATAGATGTTTTCTAGCCAGAATTCTTTATTTTAAAAAGTTTTTACAAAAATTTATTTTGCTGTGCTTGGCAGAGACAAACAATAGAAAATTTTTAAACTTACAATTTGGCTTGTCCTAATTTGTTTATTGCAGTTGTGTTTAGAGTTTTTGAAAAAGGAGTATAATTAGTTTTTGATGATGTTTCATAGATGTTTTCTAGCCAGAATTCTTTATTTTAAAAAGTTTTTACAAAAATTTATTCGATTGAATATTTTCTGGAAAATTAGCATTTTTTACCCTTTCTTTCTGTATATTCTAGATTACTATGTTCAGGTCATTCCAAGTATATATCGAAATAAAGTTAGTTAATAAAATTTTTTCTAAAAATTAATTAATGATTAATTATAAAATTACAAAAATTTATTCGATTGAATATTTTCTGGAAAATTAGCATTTTTCTCCCTTTTTTTTTCTGTATATTCTAGATTACTATGTTCAGGTCATTCCAAGTATATATTGAAATAAAGTTAGTTAATAAAATTTTTTCTAAAAATTAATTAATGATTAATTATAAAATCTTAAAATTTAAAAAAATAATATATATAGATTATATAAAATATTGTTTAGTTTCTTTAAAATAAGCAATATATTTTATTTATCACAGATGTTTTATTTCAATTTACAATATTTTTGTCAAAAAACAAGAAAATACCAATGCAAACAATTATATCATTAAAGAGATGTAGCACTTTTATTATTTTATTGCAGCCAATCCTTTTCTGCACTTTTCCTGATAAGCTTACTACATTCTGGGAAGTGTGGTGGGAATAATGTGAGAGTATACTATTGAAGGATCCAAGTAGAGCAAAGTAATTAATAATTATAGCTGCTTATGTATGAGAGAGAGGATTTTTGTTTTCAATAGATTTATTAGTATAAATTTGAAAATTTATATAAAAAAAAAATTAAATCAAAAATTATTTAAATGTATGGAAAACATATCAATAAATATAAATTATTAATAATAATGACAATGTGTCAGTAAATTTATGTAAATTTTTACTAATTACAACATATACTTTAATTAATATTCATTAATCAAAATTTGCATATTAAGTGTTTTTTATCAGTTTTTTTAAATATGGTCTGATTTTCTTCATAGCCTTTTTTATTCTATCCAAAAATAGCAAAAATTTTGTTGGATGGCTAAATCTTCATATATAAAAAAAGTTTTTTCAGTGATTTCATGTTAACCAAAAATAGCAAACATTTTGTTGGATGGCTAAATCTTCATATATAAAAAAAGTTTTTTCAGTGATTTCATGTACGGAATAAAAACTTTTGAATAAAATAAAACTCAAAAAAAATACTCACACTATTTGAAAGAGAACAAAAAACATCATAGTAAAAAATTTTTAAATATTTCAATGAAAATTAAGCAAGTTATGATGATTTAAATTTTTTACATATTAATTAGGCTTAATTAATTAATTAATTAGTCAGCTTGTTAATACCATCATTTTTTTCACTTTTGATATACAACAGGTTTAGCGTTAATGTGAAAAGATATATATTTTCATCAAACCTGCTGGTTTTTGTGGAACTATAATTTTAAAATAATGTCCTCATAATCATGATGAGAGAACAATGATAGTCAAAGTATCAAAGTGGATAATTAAGAAGTTAAAGTGGATATTCTTCTTCTTGCTCTCATAATCATGATGAGGGAACACTGATAGTCAAAGTATCAAAGTGGATAATTAAGAAGTTAAAGTGGATATTCTTCTTCTTCTTCTTTCTGTTTATATAGAGGGTGTAGCCACCGCTTTATCCTCCAAGATATTAGATATGATGTTTACAGTCGATGTGTAGCATAGATAAATTGTTCCAGCGCCTGTATATATTTGCTAATATTTCTTGTATGTTGTGGCCACTAAAGAGTTTCCAGGTTGGTGGTCGTTGAGACGTTGATGCCGATCTTCGTTGAGAACGATACATAAAGAAACATATTTTGCGCATTCAGTCCAGAAATGGAAAGGCGTTTCTTGGGTATTACAAATATATATATTTGCTAATATTTCTTGTATGTTGTGGCCAGTAAAGAGTTTCCAGGTTGGTCGTTGAAACGTTGATGCCGATCTTCGTGCTCAAGCAGGTACGTAAAGAAACATATTTTGCGCATTCAGTCCAGAAATGGAAAGGCATTTCTTGGGTCTTACAGTGTGGACAGATTGGTGATTGATTCAAATGACGGGAATAGAGGAAGGAATTTAAACAAGTATTAGTTCGTAAACGGCAGAATGCGATTTCGTATTGGCGAGAGCTGCAGTGCTGGTAATGCCAGCGGTGGGTTGGGTCGATGTGCGTGACGGCATATCTCTGTCCAATCGTAGTTGTGATTCGCTCCGCGTGTTTCTGAATGTTGAGATTACACTGGTAGTTGGTGATGTCATTCGGAAGGATGGATTGCCAAATGGAACCATTGATTTGTTGTGATCTAGAAAGAGCATCTGCTTTCTCATTGAGGTCGATGACAACGTGACCCGGATCCATGCCACTTGGATCGGCGACGGAAAGTTTGCCAATTGAATGGCGATGTTCTGAACTACTGGTGATGAACATAACGACAAATGTTCTAGTGCTTGGAGAAGGGATAGACTGTCAGTTAGGAATAATGTTGGTTTGTTTCTTTGTTGACATACGCTAATCGCTTCGGAAAGAGCGACAGCTTCTGCCGTGAAGATCGAGCTTCTGTTGTCCACGGAGAGACAGGCTTGGCATTGTTGGTCTGGAATGTAAATTCCGATTGTTGTCCGTGATGGTGTTTTGGAGGCATCCACTGTTACTATTTCCCAGTCCGGCCAGCGTCCTGCCAAAGTGGAGTAGAATAATTGATTGTACGCCGGGATTGGAAGGTCTGGTGTTTGGAAAGGCAGGCCTCTAGGACCTAAAAGGGGAGCTATTATTTCCAACGGGGAGTGATCCCTTTGACGCTAATTACGCAAGACAGTCGTATATTCGCTTTAGTGGCTAGCTGTGTTCCGACAAGGTCGAGCGATTGTTGATGCAACCTCCAGCAGTAGAACTACAGGTAGTGGGTGTTCCAGAAGGTTTCGCTGTGTGGAGAGTTGGTACCCTGAGCGATTTGAGTGATGAAAGTTTTTAGTGCCTGGTGTCTTATGCTGATGGAGAGGGGGGGAGTTCCCGCTTCTGCCAAAAGCATGAGTATGGGCGTAGTCTTTGGAAGACCTAAGGCGATGCGAAGTGCCGTGTGATATACAGAGTTCAATCGGCGAAGTGAGGTAGCTGGGAGTTGTACTAGTAACGGTGCTCCGAACTCGATGATTGGACGGATGGTGGTGTTGACTATCCTTATCAACTGTTCAGACCGGATACCGAACCGTCGGGATGAGAAGAATTTTAGGAAGTAGTTGGCCTTGTTGGCCTTGTCTCTGACGAAGTTTATATGGGCTGTCCAGGTGAAGGTGGCTGTCATGTGCATGCCCAGGATGCGAATCGTCGACTGTTGTGGGAAAGTGCCTTCCGTGGTGGTGATGTAGAGCGGCGGCCGTTGGATCTTTGGAGAAAAGTCAATCACCTTACTTTTCGTCGTGGAGATGTGTAAGCTCCATCTAGTCAGCCAGTATTCGATTGAAGTGAACGCCTGTTGTAGGCGACGGTGTGTATGGTCTCTATTTGGTCCGTCGGTGAGGATATAGATGTCATCAGCGTAGATAAAGCATTGGTTGTTCTTAGGGATCTCTGGCCAGATATCCATCATGTAAATGGTAAACAGAATAGGAGCTAACACAGTTCCCTGTGGAACTCCGTGTCGCCAGGGCCGAGGGGACGAGAGGACTCCTCTCCATCGGACTCGGAATGTGCGGTTGCAAATGAAGTCTGTACACCATTTCAGCAGACGGCCCGTTATCCCTATGTGGCGAAGCTTAGCTATGAGCGCTTGTTGGCATATGGAATCATAGGCTCCTTCTATGTCTAATGAAAGTAGAAAAGTCCAGTGACGTTTCGCCCGGGCGACAGCGATGTGACGATGTATGGTGATAATGGTCGAGATCACACCTCGATTTGGCAGAAATCCGAAATGATATGGGTGGAGAAGTTGTTGGGAGTGAAGATACATAATTAGCCTTCTAAGGATCATCCTTTTGAAAATTTTGGCTACTACCGATGTCAAAGAAATTGGGTGGTACGCCATGACCGAACTAGCGTCGCCTCCTGGGTTGAGAATAGGCACAATAACCGCAGATTTCCAACTCGATGGAGAAACTCCCTGTTCCCAGATTCTGTTTAGTTGCCAGAGCAGGTATTGTCTGCCTGTGTTGTCCAGAGATGCCACTGTCCTTTGTGATATTCCATCTGGGCCAGGAGAACGATGTTTAGTACGTGCGATAGCTTTGTTGAGTTCCCAAAGGGAAAAGTTGTCATCCCTGGTCCAAAGACATCCTTCCTTGGGCCATGTCGTTGGAGCGAAGGCCCCTTCCTGACAGGGGCGACCGTAATGTTGTGCCAGAGTTTCTGCCTGGAGAAGAGAGGAAGAAATTGTTCCTGATGCGGTTCGTAGAACTAAGTGTGAGCGGAGAGGCAAGGCCGCCTGTGTTCGAAAATGACGGAACATCCAGTAGATTGACCCTGATTCAGCTCCCGCTGTGCATATGCGTTGCCACCATCTTCTCCGTGCTTCTTTCGCTGCCTGTCGAAGGATAGCATCAAGTCGCCGATAAGTCGTCCAATTCGATAAACTGACTTGCCGAAGGGCGATGCGGAATGCACGTCGTTTCTTGGCTCAAATTCTTTTGCAGTGGATGTTCCACCAGGGAGGACCTTTGGAGGTATTGTTCGCATAATAGTTTGTGAATCGATCTACTGTGGTACATAATGTTTCAATTAGGTCAGTATACGTTTCGTGAGATGACATCAGCTCCGCGACGACTGACGCCAGACTACTTTCCACAGCTTTCCAATCTGTATAGTGTTTTGTTTGACGGAAAGGGAGAGGATGAGTTCCTGAGACTCAGAGAAGAGTGTATCGGCCAATGATTGCTGCCTAAAGGATCGGAGAGCACTTCCCATTGGGCCTTTCTATAAAGTTCCGCCGTACACATGGAGATGTCCACCGCTGAGGAGCCGCCTGGCCAAAACAACGTCGGGGCGCCTGAGTTTAGGATGCAAACGTTAGTGGATGCGACCCACGTTGACAACTGTCGACCAGAGGTATTCGAGGAAGTGGCAGAATTATCCCAAAGGGGGTGATGAAGGTTCCAATCCCCGCCGATAAAGCATGGAGATGTTGTATACGAAGCGATCTCTTGTAGTGCTAGTGCCGACACCTTTCCATGGGGGGCATAGAGGTTGAGTACATCCAAGTGGAGATCATCGTTATAGAGAGATGTGTGTTGCCATTCCACTTCTGGGTCTGCAAACGTACATGTGTAACTGATAGCAGACCATCGATTGGCTACCGCCGTCAAAATGCCCCCTCCGTGGCCTGTGGTATGGTCTACGCGGAAGATAGTGAATCCCGGGAGGCTGAAGAACGTGTCTGGGAGCAGCCATGTCTCTTGGATCAGGATGACATCAGCGTACTGGAACCAGTCCGATGAGATGAGCAGATCTCTCTTACTTCTGATTCCCCTCGCGTTCCATTGTATAATATGAAGACGGGAAGTGTTGTGACTCCTATCCATTGTTTGTTGTTTTGGAGTGGCGAAGGTTAACTTTGATGTGATCCGCTATGGAGGTATATGCGGGAGTGTCGCCATCTGTTTCCAGTTGCGAAGTTGATGGTATTTCCGGGGATGATGGGGGCGAGGATATGAGGTGCGGCATTGAATGTTCCATCATTCCCAAATCGTTTTTTTTCCGGTAGTTGTGGAGTGGATGTTGGTGGACGGTTGTTGACCAAGACGGGCGTCTGCTCTCGCTGAGATGGAGGTTTAGAGACTTCGCGGCGGCGTTTTGATCTGCCCCGACTAGAGTTGCTTGATTGGGGTGGAGACTGTGCTCTCCCCGAGCTTTCTGAGAGGAGGGCTGTTAGTAAGGATGAGACTCTGTGTAGTTCTTGTCTTAGGTCTGCTACAGTTTTTTCAAGTACTGACAGTCGAAAGAGAACGGCTGTGTCTGAGGACGACACTGTAGGCGCAGAATGGCGCGTGACTAGTTCCGTCTGGGGGCTAGTAGGGTTGCGTGCCAACCGAGGATCCCCGAGGTCGATCCGATGATGTGCAGAGGATTCAGAATGTGCTTGGTTCGCTACACTGACGTAAGAGCAAGAGGTCAGCGTGAAGCGTTCTTTCGCCTCCACATATGAACACCGATCTTGAACTTTGCGGGAAATGATCCGCGCCTGGCTGTGTCTGAGGACGACACTGTAGGCGCAGAATGGCGTGTGACCAGTTCCGTCTGGGGGCTAGTAGGGTTGCGCGCCAACCGAGGATCCCGGAGGTCGATCCGACGATGTGCAGAGGATTCAGAATGTGCTTGGTTCGCTACACTGGCGTAAGAGCGAGAGGTCTGCGGGAGGTGTTCTTTCGCCTCCACATATGAACACCGATCTTGAACTTTGTGGGAAATGATCCGTGCCTCCTCACGGTAACAGGTACAGGTGGTGTCCCCAGTCCGGTGGTTTGCTCGACAATGAAAGCAGGAGGTCATTGTAGCAGTACAAGTCGAAGTGATGTGGTTCTTACCACACTTAGCGCATCTAGGGCTCAATCGACAATTCTTATCGAAGTGTCCATAGATCAGGCATTTTGCACAAATGCGGGGCGTGGAATATATCGTGTACATCGGAAACATTGGAAGAACATCTTAATCTCCTGAAGATCCGGTCGACCGACGACGGAGGGTACAGGTGGTGTCCCCAGTCCGGTGGTTTGCTTGACAATGAAAGCAGGAGGTCGTCGTAGCAGTACAAGTCGAAGTGATGTGGTTCTTACCACACTTAGCGCATCTAGGGCTCCCTCGACAATTCTTATCAGAGTGTCCATAGATCAGGCATTTTGCACAAATGCGGGGGTGTGGAATATATCGCGTACATCGGAAACATTGGAAGAACATCTTAATCTCCTGAAGATCCGGTCGACCGACGATGGAGATTAGGACCGTGGAGCTAGGGGAGCGGGCGCCATTCTCGACACGAGAAAATCGGCGCACCTCCGATAACATGACATCCTCCTGTTGAATCCATTCCAGTAATTCACTCGCCGAGTATGTGATTTCTACGTTTTTTAACAGATACTCTGTGCAAATACTGTCCAGAGATAGTTTCGCTGATACTGTAATCCCGACGAAGGTGTCCAGCTGTAAGAGTTCTTGGGCGCAAGCACTAGATGCGGTTTTGACTATGAGAAATCCCCTCTGGAGTATCGGGTTTCTGTGATTTGTTTGTTTTTATAATTATTCAAAGGTAATTTATCTAAAAATTTTGGTATATTTTAAAAATTAAGTATTAAACTAAGAGTGGTGACATCTATGAATTAATAATTAAATTAGAATTTTTAACTAATTTATCTGAAGAAAAAATTGCCTTCGCCTGGTCGAATTGAGAAACTTCAGGATACTGTTCTGACATCCTAACTGCTAACTACTGAGATCATCTGGCAGGTTGATTCTTCAGACATTATATAAATTTAGAATTTTTTAATCATAGACATTGGAGTCAGTGAATAGAATTTTTTAATTATTAATATATTAGTTAAGAGATGGTGCTAATATAAAGACCAAATTATTTCCAATTGTTAAAATTTCCATTAAAATTATCACAGGATTAATTTGGCACAGATTATATTCAATTTGGATATCTTCCTTGAAATTTTATTTGTGATTAATAGAGCTGAAACTTTATGATTATTTTGTTTAAAAACTAATTAATCCTATAGGAAAAAACATATATTTTTAAGATTTATTTTATTTCTAAGTCTAAAAGAAACTGTATATGAAATATTTAGATGATTAGGATGATAAAATACAGCAATCATTAGTTGGCTTGCTTGTAATATTTAAAAATAACAATGATAAAAATATAGACTAGTCTGTATCATATTACATCCAAATAAGTGAAAAGAATTAATGATTATTTATGATTTTCACTATCATTTGAAGAGAGAAATGTTAAACCAATTGTTAGTTCAATTACAAGAATGATTATACAGCTTGCATGATAATCAAAGAAAAGATAATGCACCTTAAATATTCACTAGCAATTAAATTAAAAAAATATATATATTGAACTCTCCACAAAGTGGAAATGGACCTTGAAAAATTTGTTATACATCCAGGATGACCTTGGGTATTATAATATAAACTTGATCCAAATTGGCTCAGGGTGGTTACAATTGAGTGGAATGAAAACTGTAATTTAGCAGTGAGAGAGAAATAGTAGTAGTACACTCAAGAATCCGATAAAAGAAATCTCCAAATATTGTTCAAAAAACATACAGCATAAACAGGAATTACTTTTATACATTATAATCTTAATACAATGCTCCTCTACTTATGATAATCTGATATTATGAATGTTCTCATAATATTCTGAACTTAACTATTTTCATAGCATATTGGCTAGAAATATTATTTTTAATTTTATTAAAAATATACAGTTGGCAGATAGCTGCATAGTAAAGCAATTGCTTACTACCTTGGAAAATCCAGGTTCAGTTCCAAACAATTTTATACCTTTCAGGCTGGTTCAATTCTGGATGATTTTATTATCTTGGAAGATCCAGGATCAAATCTGGATGATTTTACTATCTTGGGAATTTTGGTTTTCCATTGTATATACTATTACTACTAAAATTATTATTATTATTGGCCATTTCTGACTTATGGTTTTTTTGATCTACAATGAAGTTATCAAATCATAACTCTATTGTAAGTAGAGGAGTATCTATATTTAAATATTAGGCTATAAACTAATTCAACAATGTGATTAAATTTTGTTGTAATTTTTTTATTTTGAAATTTGTATTGTAATTTTATATTTTTATTATTTTTTATTATAATAATAATACTTACCAACGATTGCTGAAGATTACCCAAGTATCTATGTGAATTTCCCAATCCTCGATAAGCTCTTTCTTGATCACGAAATGACTGTGCTTTCAATGCTACTGCTAAATACTGTTCATGGCATTTAACAGCTTCTTCAAAATCTCCTAGAGCATCATAGCAATTTCCAAGATTTCCATATGCTCGTCCTTTATCAACTAAAGCTGTACTACTACCCAACTGTTAAATAAATTATATTTCAAAAATTTTATTAATTATCATATTTACTTATATGCTAATAATTTATTCAATTTTATAAAATAGACATATGAATTTATTTTTATCTTAATAAATATTCTAAATTAAAAAATAAACAATAAATTAAATAATTTTTCATATATTAATAAGAATTTCTGAACAGAATAAAGACCTTATATATATTTTCCATTAATTTAACAAATTCTGAATATAGTAGAGTGACAATTATTCAAACTAATTGGGACCAAGATGTTTAGTTAATCAAACAGTTTGGATAATCATACATATGTGAAAATATACAGTTTATACAAAAAATGTACTTAGGCCTACAATTAAATTATTGTACAAAAGATAATTTTATTGTATTTTAAAGTATGAAGTATTATAAAAAATAATTAATTTAGGAAATTATCTGAAAATAAGCAAAACATCCAAACATTAATTAAAGCCAGCATTTGATTTTTGACTCCTTTAATGACAAATTAAAACTATGTCTATACTAATACTATATATATCTTCAAATAAATAATCAAAAACAAATGATTAAATGGCAACAATAAATTCAACATAGTAACCAGTGCACCATAAAAAGATATAATTTTATTTTTGGGAGGCAGTGGTTTGGATAATTGCTGCTCTATTATAATATATATGAGAATCAAGTTATTCATATAGTAACAGTATATCATGAAATTTATGTCTATATGCTATTAATTTCTGGATAAAATGACTCTCAATAAAATTTTATGTAATATTCTTTCCTCAGAAAATGGCATAGTATTTGATGTGAAAATAATATAAAATAATATTTATACAATGTAAATGGTAACAACTATGTTTTTTTTAATTTGATCTAAAAACTATAGAAAATGACTATTATTCCTCACAAACTTTACTTTGTGACCAGGAGAGAGATATTTTGAAATTTTTCTATTTCCAGTGAGAAAAACAAACTTGAGTCTTTTTGTATACATAAAACCAGAAAAAATGACAAATGAATCAAAATTAACATGTATTTACATTATAATTTTAAAAAATGACCACAAAAGATTTAGAAGCATGTAATTTTTTGAAGATTTATAATTATTCTGTAAATCATTTTCACAAATCAGCTCTCAAATACTTTCTCATCATGATTTTATTATATTGTCATCGATAGTGAAGTTCAAAGTCCAGTATATTCTAGTGTAAGTGCTTGCTTGCTCCTCCTAGTATGCTCTCATGTTTTCTTTGAATTCATCAAATTGAGCATTAAGGATATGGACTGTGAGGGACATCCTGCAGTCCATTTTGCATAGTTTTTCACCAGAATCAGCTCCATCTTGAGTTTTGGCCTTGTGATTGTCCAGAAAACTTTTAAACAGGGTAACAAAGCTGTTCAAAACCATTTTCTCATCCATAGTGAGTATTTTAGGGAATTCCTTACATTCCAGGATCTTTTGCTGTGGTCCAATGAAGATATTAACTTTGACCTTTGCCTATGACAGCTTAGAGAAGTTTCAAAGGTACTTGAAGGCTGAAGACTCCTTATCTAAAGTTCTGATAAGGTTTCATAAGGCCCAATTTGATGTGTAATGGTGGTATCATCATTTTCTAGAGGTCCACCAGTGGCTTCACTTTATGTTCTTCTTCCCCAGAGAGAACTTGATCTGTTATGTTCTTCCTTTGGTAGGGTGCCTTGGTGTTCCTGTTGAAAGGCAAAGATAGTAAGCAAACTTGGTAAAAACTGCATTGGAGACCTATCAGGAATGCTACTATTTTGAATGCCTCTGATGACCTCTCAGCTATACTCATCATAATTTAAAGCAGTGTCCTGATCACAAAGCAAAACTTGTGGAGAATGAAAAATATTTTCTATACTTTTGAGGCATAAGCAATAAGGAAATAATAGTTATTACGCAGGAATAAAAAATTAATAAAAATTTGTTTACTCAGTGTAATTCATTTGTAGACATTATAATGTTATAATTATGTCATAATCATAAAATGCTTTGTTTGCATGCAATGTGTTAAATGCTTATTTCAATAAATTACATAATTTTTAATTTATATACTAAATGTCAAATTGGTATTGATTAAATATCAACATAATGTTAGAGAGACATTTAAAAATTCTTATCATCATTTGATTAGTTTTTTCATTGTCAGTTATTTAATTAATGTGTTTTTTCCTATGTTTTTACCTTATCTAAATTTGCTGGTCTAAACTAAGTAGAATTTTTTGAAGAAAGACATATTTAAAATTTTATTACAGAATATTTTCATCATGGAAACAACTGATGTAATTTATATATAGAGTTTTTAGCATCTTATATAGAAGGATTAATGATTCTTATTAAGAAATATACAGTTCCCAACTTACATAGCTCCATACTTATGTAAATATTTCTTAACTTGCAAGAAAAATATACTGATCAAACCAGATAAAGCTATAATGCATTTTTCTCCTAATTTCATTTATCATATATACATGTGTTTTATCTGCTTATTAGGTTAGTTTTAATTAATGAACTGGAGATGTGGGTGAACCCTCCTGAAAAACTGGAGATGTGAGATTTAGAATTAAATATGTATCCTCCAAAATGGTAAGTGACTGCATTACCACAAAGTCATCCAGCCAACTTAAGTGCTTATTCTTTAATATAATTATTTTTAATATACAGTACTAGTACTGTACATTAAAAATAATTATATGACATGATATATGAATAATTATATGGCTGACATACTAGTACTGTACAGGACATACTCTACATGTATATTTTGGGTGCATTCAAAAAGTTTAACGCGTTAAACTTTTCTCACATTGAGTTAGGCTCATTATCACATATATTTTTTGACTGGTCCATTACAGAGACAACATGGCCATCTGTAAAGAAATTTTAATAGGAGCTTTCAAATGTTTGGAAGAGGCATTTTTTTCTGATAATTCCAATGAAGAAATAGAGCCCTGCATAATTCTAAATAATTAACTTACTAGCCTTAATTTTATTTAACAAATTTTCAGTTAGAGTACAGGACACTTGAATTCTAAAATAATTAATAGTAAACTATCATCTAATAAATAGATTTTATCAAAAAATTTCCTTAAAAATAACTTATTATTATTTATCATACAATGTATCACATACAACATTATCCATTTTTCATTTCCTTGTATACCAGAATTTGCACATGTGTTACACTGGGGGCCCCCATATTTTTCACAAAGTAAATCTGCTACTTCTTTCGTTAGACTTTTGTGCAAAATGTCACAGCTATGGTGCATGTGCAGTGCATAATAAAAGTACTTTTTGACCGCCTCGTTAAAAACGAGTTTAACGCATTAGACTTTTTGAATGTGCCCTTTGACTTATGGAAGGTTTCACTGAACAATCCATTTATATAAGAAAGGAATTTTCTGTATATATATCTAAATGAATATATAAACAATTAAATAAACTGATTAAACAATTAAATATTTCTGTGATCAAAAACTAAAATAAAATTTTAATACTTTTAATTTAACACAATAGTGTTAAATTAAAAGTATTAAAATTTAGTATTAAAAAATCTACAGATTACAATACAAAACAAATTAAAGATATTCCTCAGTTTATACATATAATATGGATAAAAAATTTTTTTTATGTAATTATAATTTTGAATAGGTTAAAATAATTTTTTAATAAAAATTCTGAATGCAAAATTCCATGGTAGGTGAAATATCACAATTACCATAATTGGATGAAATCATGCATAAATTTGGATTAAGTATTATTTGTAAATTATCAAGTAAAAAAAAATACTCTCTCTCTCTCTTTCAAGAGAAAGCCAATTGAAAATTGAGATAAACTAACTAAATATTCAAGAAAGAATATGTTAAAATAAAACATAGAAATTGTATGTCTGATTGATATTCATCAGGCTGAAGGTTTTAGATGTTTTATTAAATAAAAATTTTGAAGTGTTAGAAAAATTAAATTTACTGATCAATCTGATATTCCTAAATACCTTCAAAATTTATTTGCATAAAGAATCTGAGATAAGAGGGAAACAATGTTGGTAATATGAGTTTGAAGATCAAAATCAGAGAAATTTGTCTTTTAAGTTCTGCTTTGATCATAGCAAAAATAAAGAACATCTACAGATCTTTGAACAATATGGAAGATACCGAGATTTTTGTAATTTGAGTTGGTTCAAAATATCTAAGTGATGCAACATCTTCACCATATTTATATAACTGAGTCTTTTCATTCATAGTTTCTCTTAACTATGAATGAAAAGACTACATCCAAATATTTTTCCTAAAAGTAGTATTCCATTATCAAGAAAGAGAAACTATGAATGAAAAGACTACATCCAAATATTTTTCCTAAAAGTAGTATTCCATTATCAAAGTTATAGCATAACCTCAAGAATTCCCATTTTCAGTATGTAATATTTAGTTAGGTGGCCAGATAGCGAGTGGTAATGCTGTTGGCATGCCATGCAGGAGGACCTGGGTTCGCGTCTCGGGTCTGGTGACTCCTGAAAAGTTTTTCAGGGCGCTGGGCCTAGCCCGGCAATCCCTGTCCTTCACTATCCAGCCTCCTCCATGGGTGTGGATGCAGCCTGTGGTTGGAACTGGCCCCATCCCTTAGTAATTTCTCTGATTGAAAAGAGGCGTAAAATATACAAAAAAAAAAATATTTAGTTTAGTTAATTTGAGAAATGTTGTGATTGATGTCCAATGCATTAATGACAATTAACTAGGTATTATTAAAATTAAATTAAAAAAAAAAAAAAAAGATTTAATCACCTGTTCTAAAAGTGCTAACTGCTGCTCAAAATAACCAATGGCATCTTCAAAATGACCCATATTAAGATGAGAAATTCCTAAATTACCTAAAGACTGAGTTTCAAGATTACAGTCTCTTAATTCTTTTGCTCTTTCCAATTGTTCTTCATAACATTTTATTGCATGAGTATAATTTCCTAATGAAACATGAACAGCTCCTAAATGGCCATGGGCTTTGCATTCACCTCTGACATCACCCATTTCTTGTCTAATAGTCAATTCCTAGAAAGAACCAGATAATGAAATTTTTAATTAAGTAATATTTGCAAATTAACAATATATCAAATTTTAATATATGTCATAAAAAAAATACAGCCTGATTAGAATTAAGCCCAATATAATTTCTGGAAATTTAAGATTTCTGAAAAGATTATCTCTTAACAAAATATTGGAGAATGCTATAGATCAGGGGTGGGCAACATTTTTTTGTAGGGCCGTATAGAAAAATTTATGGTGGGCCATGGGCCAAAACAAAAACAAATTGTATAGAAAAATTTATGGTGGGCCACAGGCCAAAACAAAAACAATTGATATAGAATTTTTTTAAAAAAGAGAAGGTACAGATATGTAAGTATACATAGCGTTATTTAAAAAAAGAGAGAAAGTACAGATATGTAAGTATACATAACGTTGGTATTAGATATAATACCACGAGCCAAAACAAAAACAATTGATAATAATAGTATTTATTTAAAAAAGAGAGCATTGGTATTAGATATAATAAATACAGATATGTAAGTACATAGCATTGGTATTAGATATAATAAAATAATGTGGCTGATGTAAGTATACATAGCGTTGGTATTACATATAATAAAATAATGTGAATAAGTATACATAGCGTTGGTATTAGATATAGATCGGAAGAGCGGTTCAAGCCAAAACAAAAACAGTTGATAATAATAGTATTTATTTAAAAAAGAGAAGGTACAGATATGTAAACTGATGATAATAGTATTTATTTAAAAAAGAGAAGGTACAGATATGTAAGCATAGGTTGATATTAGATATAATAAAATAACGTGGCCCGCGGGCCGGAGGTTGCCCACTGTGGGTATGTAAGTATACATAGCGTTGGTATTAGATATAATAAAATAATGTGGCCTAGGCCGGAGGTTGCCTCCCCTACTTATAGATTCTGGTCTATTAATGTATAATGATGTTCTGATTTCCATTATTTTTACATTTAAAAATTGTTGCAAAGTAAAATTAATTAAAGAAAAATGAAACTAAATTTTGACTTGCGATAATACTATATTGCCAATTAGTTTATTCTCTTTTAATTTTGTAATACAAAATATAATATATATGTTTATGTATTTACATTACATTACTTATAATAAACATATAAGAAGTGAGAATGTATATTAGAATATAGAATATATATTTCAGAAAAATAAGTATACAAAGAAAATTAAGATAAAATATTTATTATATAATTAGATTTTTAAAAATATGATTTGATAATACTTCTATTACACAAAAATTTAATAGGCAAGCATAATTCACTGCAAAGTTGCAATATTCAATAACAATAATAATCTAAACCTAATGGTTTTAACAACTCTGCCTGAGATCAGGTTTTTACTATTTCTGAAAATAAATCAATCTATTTATCTATCTAACACTAACTAATGTGTATATGATAAAAACAAACAACGTAAAAACTTATGGTTGTTAAAGTATCAAACAAGTATTAGAAACAAATAACGATAATGATGTTAGAAACTAATACTAATAAATTGAATAAATTTCCAAAACAAGAAAAATTAAATAATAATAAATAATTTATTTTAATTAAACACTTACAAAAAAGTATTAAAAAATAAGTAGTACAAAGCTTTATTTAGGCAATAATAAAGCACAAAACAAGTTATCAAGAAAACTTGTTTAATTAAAATTCAAAAATCCAAATATTCAACAATAATAAATATAACCTTAAATAATAATTAAATCTAATACCTCCACTCTCCAATACAAACTTAAGCAACTGTTGATCTTACAAGAAATTCAGAAGTCACTAATCAACTCCACTCAATATGAAACACCTCACTGTGTCATTGAAGCACATGTTTTTATCATAGTGACTTTCACAGTCCTGAGCTTGTCTCATTTACATAAGTCATGCAACAAGTTCAAGTTTCTTAGTTTGCAGAGTAATCAATTCATGTCATCCTCTTTACAATTATTTATGTATCAAATATAAAACATCGATAAGAGATCGTTCTTATATTCTTACATCTGATCAGTGGAAATGATTTAGACTAGGTGACGTTAAGAGCCAAGAGAGTTCATTGGGTGGCAAACTTCAGTTCATAACTCATAATTTCTAACTGATGAGATGGAGAACATGAAGAGTTAGTTAACTCTTAAGCTAAACATAATACATTAAATAATAATGAAGAGTATAATAAAGTAATAATAGGATAGGTTAGAGTTAACTTCTTCACACACTTTCATAATGTACAATAATATGATATAATCTGGAACATGATAAAATGCAAAGTGCTACAGTACAAATTATTTATCCTAATATTTCTTTATTCTAGTTTTATTTAAGAAATTTTTTCATTTAAATATTTAACTGCTTTTATTATTTTCTTTTTTATTATTAGCACTATTTTATTATTATTAATAATATTATTAATTAGCAATAGTGCTAGCTTTGAATTATAATTTCTTGTTTTCAAGTGGAAGTTCCTTCTTAGCATTAATTTATTATTTTCTTTGTTGTACTTTTGTTATTTTCTTGATTCATTGTAATATGGTTGTATTTGTTAAAACAGCAAGCAAAATCACATTCCATATACAGCATATCTATGTTTATCATCATCAACAAAAATTAAATTAAAAATTTGAAGACAATACAGAACAAACAGATGTTCTTAATATTTCGGAAAATTTTAATATTTATACTTTTAACTTTTAAATTATTTTTAAAATATAGTTAACAAATTTAAATAAATATTTTATGGATGGAATATTTTTTGGCAAACCATAAATTTTGAAAATATCAATGGAAAAACAAAAATAAATATATCATGAAATAGCTATTATTTCTTTGAAATCTATACATATTATAAATCTGAAATACCTGAGTGTGCGTGTACACTTATAACATGAGAACAGCTGAATGGATTTTTATGAAACAACTATTGTTTGTTAGAGGATTTAGGCAGGGAGGCCTGAAGATAGGTATTGATTATTAGAAATTTGTTTTTTTTAATTATAATTGGCATAAATTACCAGATAAAGATCAAAGATGGAAGATCAATGTTATTTGAACCACCTCATTGGGTTACAGTGACCATATGACATGTTAGCTAGCTGATATCGTTGGATTACTACGATCTTATCTTTGGTAACTGAGCAGTCTCATTGGATCATAATGGACATGTGAACGTGACCATTATAACCTACTTCTTGATGTTCTTAGTTCGAGATTATAACAGTTGTTTCACGTGTTGTATATCGTACAGTTGTATAAATTTCATAATGCCACAAAAAAGAAAGAATCTTGAATGAATTAACTCTTGGTGATAAACGAATGCTTTTAACTCAGAAAAATGAAACATTAGAAGATCGAACAAATCGACAGAATTCTAATAGAGAAAGGATATAAAGAAGTGAACATTCAAAAAGACACATATTTCAAATAGAAAACGTAGGGGAAAGATTTTCCGAATACATTGAAGAAAATCCTGAATATCATCTAAAAATATATAATTTAAGAAAAAGAGAAACTTAAGTAATACACCATGAACTGCCCGAGCAACAAGGGCACGGGTATGCTAGTATAAAATAAATCAACAACTTTTACAATATTTTTTTGTAAAAATATAGGACACTGTACATAAATTTTACATTAAAAAAATGAAATTGATTATAAAATTATCATCTAATTTTCCATTCTTTATAAAATTTGTAACTTTTTAATGAATAATAAATAATTTAGATTAGAGATTACAATAAAACAGAAAGGATTATTTTACAAAATGATAGATATTAGTCAGATTATTTGTAAATTAATCCTCTATATTGTATTATAATTTCTAAAATCAATAAACAATATACTATAAATTGTTTATTGATCAAATATTTCACAATAATACTAAATACTATATATTATTTACTGATTCTAAATATCATATTATTGGAACAGTTTGTCTCATTCAACATTTATACTTTTCAGTCATGGAATAACACTATATCATAATATATCTCTGAAAGTCCAAAATTTGTTTGAAAGTGAATTTCAATTTGTCAATTGTGTATCTCTGAAATTCACTATGTTAAAATCATATAGGTCTTTTCTTTTTTCTTTTGTATGGTAAGCTTGGTGGCTAAATTTTGATTGCTTTTTTTCTTTTGTATGGTAAGCTTGGTGGCTAAATTTTGATTGCCCCTATTTCTTTTGTATGGTAAGCTTGGTGGCTAAATTTTGATTGCCCCTTTCCACTTCAAATAAAGGTAGTAAGGAAGCCATATAGGCCAAGATTAAATTAAAAGCAAAATGTAGAAAGCAAAGAACCATTCCAACTTAATCTATGTGAAAATGTAGAAAAAACAGACCTTTCAACGTGTGAAAGTAATCCACCGCATTTCATGATAGGTCAGGAGTGATTTTTTTATATAAAATGTTTTATCTATCTTAAAAATCTAACAGAACAGATTACACATATAAGAAGTGATATCTATAATCAAGAAAAGTAAAGATGCATATGATGATAAAAGATTAGTTTTGTTTAAAAGACTATTTTGAGCAATCTCAATGTTTATTTTTAAATCAAGTTTAATAGTGTTTACATGGAAGAGATAGCATGAGTCTTTCTTTAACCCCTTGAGAATTGCAGATGTTTTGAAATTAAGCCTAATTAATATGCAAAAAAAACTAACTAAAATTATGAAATCTTGCTTAATTTTTGTCAAAATCTTTTGAAATTTTCAGTATTAATTGCATTTTTTTTGTTCTCTTTCTAACAATGCAAGCATTTTTTTCAAATTTTATTTTTTTGTAACTTTTAGTTATGTTTACGAGATAGGAGAAAACATTATTTTTTTTTATTTGCAATTTTCACCATCCAATGAAATAATTGATATTTATAGATAGCAACAAGTCTTCTGAACAAAATGAGCCATGAATGATGAAATTTGGCCAAAATTTTCAGAAATTATTGATGAAAAACTACAAGTTACACAACATTTTGTTGATTGAAGTTACATCATATAATTATTAAAAAATTTACATGAAATCATTGAAATATCATCATTTTTATTAATATTTCATATTTATTAACTTGTTCTTACTTCATTTACACAATTTTTTGCAATACTTTTTATAAAGTTTTTTTTTATATGAAAAAATCCTAACATATACAAAAATAGTCTCATTTGGTATCTAAACAGCTATAATATATTTTCTGTTTCTCTAATTGGACTACCATTGATGTATTGCAACTCCAGACCTAATGCCATTAATCCATGTCCAAAGTTGGTTTGACTGTAATTTCCGGGAAAGGAGTGGTTGTGCAAAGCAATTAAAGTGCCATGCCCCTTTAAATAGCCTGAGGGTGTTTACATTTCAATTTTGCAATTTTCTCCTAAATTTTGATGAAATTAAAACAAAAAATGAATGATTATGATATATTTTAGTTTATTTTAATAGAATTAACCTTTATTTTCTTATCTACAATATTTTTTTTTATTTTAAGTAAACCTAGCCCTTGATTTGCACAGCACTCAATTTACACGGTTTCGCTTTTACACAGTTTTTAAATTTGTACCGTATTCGATGTTAATTAATGTTTTCATTTTCATTTTCAAAAATAAATTGAAAAACTATAAGCATTAAATTGTCTCTAAAAATTAATGAACCAATCCCCTTTTTTCCCTTTAATCGGTATCTCATTTTACACGGTTATAAAGAACATATACTCGACTTTACTTCTTATATCTCATTTTACACAGATATAAAGAACATATCTTCAACTTTTCATTATCTTCTTTAGATCGATTTAATCTTTCCCTTTAATCGGTATCTCATTTTACACGGTTATAAAGAACATATACTCGACTTTACTCCTTATCTCATTTTACACGGTTATAAAGAATTTTTTTCCCTTTAATCCTTATCTCATTTTACACGGTTATAAAGAACTTATCCTCGACATTTCATTATCTTCTTTAGATCGATTCAACATATCCTCGACTTTTCTTTATTTTCATTAGATCGATTTACACAGTTTACAGTTTCCAATCCCTTTTTTTTCTTTAATCCTTATCTCATTTTACACGGTTATAAAAACAATCCTTTTTTTCCTTTAATCCTTATCTCATTTTACACGGTTATAAAGAATTTTTTTCCCTTTAATCCTTATCTCATTTTACACGGTTATAAAGAACTTATCCTCGACATTTCATTATCTTCTTTAGATCGATTTACATGGTTTACAATTTAATTGAACATATCCTTCTATTTTGTATGAATTCTGCATCTCGTTTTACATGGTTTCAACATATCCTTCTATTTTGTATGAATTCTGTGTCTCGTTTTACACGGTATATCCTTCTATTTTGTATGAATTCTCATGGTTTACAATTTAATTGAACATATCCTTCTATTTTGTATGAATTCTGCGGTTTATAGCAGTTTCGGTTTGCACAATTTTTCCAGGAACGTATCTACTGTGTAAATGGTTTCGGTTTGCACAATTTTTCCAGGAATGTATCTACCTTGTAAATCGAGGGCTGAGTGTATGATTCTGGTTTGCACGATTTTTCCAGGAACGTATCTACCGTGTAAATCGATTTAGTTTGCACGATTTTTTCTGTATCTACTGTGTAAATCGAGGGCTGAGTGTATTTATAGCTTATTTGAAGAAAAATTTGATTTTTTCTAAAAATTTTCCAAATATCATTTATCAAATGGGTTTGATAGGTTAGACTATAAAATTGACAGAATGGGATAAGAAAAATCCAAATTCTATTGAACTGTTCAAATATAAATATTTGCTTACACATAATTTAAACAATATTTCAGCAACTGAAAAAATTTAGGACCCACAATCAAAAGGGCATATTTTCAGCAATTACACAAAAAATAGTTTGCAAAAGCTGGATTAACAAACTCAGGATTGAATTTTTTGTATATCACATTCTTTTATCATTTTTTATTCCACCATCCTGACATGTATACACAACACAGGCATTCAAGGGTTAAAGAAATAATAAAAACAAACTACAGTCAAACCCTGATAAGATGCCCCTGTTAAACCACCACCCCTGCTAACCGCCAAGAAATTTGGCAGAACAGATCTTCCCTATGTTAATAGAATAGACAAACCCCAATAAGATGCCATCCGCCATCCGTCAATAGGAAGTGTCTAAATATTTTCTTTTGGTATTTTATTTGTCCTTGTTAATCCTGCTAAGGGCATATAAGGTGTCTTACATCCCAAAGTTCATCAGTACTATATATACAGTATTAAAAGCTCTCTGGATTCATTTGTAACCAACGGGTGGGAGAGATGAAGTCAACAGTTAATCATATCTTTCTAAGCCTGGTTCAAGCCTAGGTTGTAGAAAATTTAAGATTGTAAGATCCAGATTGTTTCCATTGTTTATTGTGTACCAAGCAAATAAGGATACTGTACAGTAAGCTGTGTACACTGTGTTTTACAGAAAACTCAAAGTAGAGAATCAGAACAGCAGATAGACATGTTTTTTATATAGTATTGTACATATACAGTATGCATACTATACTGTAAAGTATAGTTCTTTTAGAAATGTTAAGTTTGAATGTTAAATATAAATGTACTGTATTTTATTAAATTTAATAAATTCGGAGTTCATTTTCATTTCTATACTACATGTGTTTTTTATAAACCACCAACTCTGATTAGCTGCCAAAATCGTCCCCAAATGGATGGTGGCAACTTATCGGTGTTTGACTATATATATATATACAGTGAAACCCCGATTTTGAAACTTTTCGGGGACCGGCCCGAAAAGTCGAACGAGCCAGGAAAACGCATGAAACGGGAAACTCTGATGACGTCATAATAAAAAAAAGTTCGTTGAAATGTTACAAAAAATACTGTACATTATTAAATACTGTAATAGAATGCAAAAATAACATTGAATTCTTTAAACTTTACGTCAGATAAATAATAGTGCACGTTATATATCGAGAAGCACGGAGTATTTTTAAATAGCGAATAATTTTGGGTGAATACAGTAATTTAAAAATTAAAAGTACGCTATACTTAATAAATCGATCATCATTAACTTAAATTTCATACAACTTGACAATATTTATACGAGAATAAATATTTATTTAATGTAAATAACGTAGTAAAAAACTTACAATGTACTGTAAAAACTTTTATGATTCTAACTTTATTTACATACGCTATCTACATTTTCGAAAAAAAATTTGTTATTTTTCCTTGTTTTACTTTTTCTTTGTGTAATTTAAATAAGTCAGCTTCAATTATAGACAAATAATTTAAATTTTTTTCTTCATTCTCAAAGGCCTGTAAATATTTTCTCACTGTTCTTAGCCCAGTTAAAGCTGAAATGAAGGTAGGTATTTCTGTGTCTTCGTCACTTTCTTCAATTTCTTCTTCAGATTTACGATCTTCATTAATAAGGTCATCAATTGTTTGAGTTTCTGAAGTCAGAACATCTGAATCGCAACCCACGAAATTATCGAAGTCAAAATCATAATTCTCAGTTTCAACATCTATTTCGTCACCTATATCAATCATAGGTGGTTCAACCGTAGAAGTAGCGATTCCACACTTTTTGTTCCTTTAAAAGTTTTCAGTTAGTCACTCAAGTTTTGTTCCTTTAAAATTTTCTGCTTCCTCCAATATTGATGTTTTTTCTGCCAATGAATAAAAATTTCTTTTCTTAAAACTCATTTTTTACCAATAAGTAAGTCAGTCGTACACGTAAGAGAGAACAACTCAAATGAATGTACTGAACCGTTGATTGCTAAAATTTGCTTGTGGATTAGTCCAAACAGGAAAGGGAGAGTCAGAATAAATGTTAAACAGATGCGTGGGAATACTGTAAGTTGCGGTTTCACATCGTATAGTACAGTTTAGTAAGAATACTGTTCTTTCAATCATTCACAAAACCGAATTTCTTTTTTTACAACATCGAAACTAACCAGGTGGCATTCATAATTACAGTATACATTTTTAATTTTCTTATTTTAATGGATGATGAAATTTTAAATACGATTGTCGTTCCCTCGTTCCTACTTTATTTAGGCTATCTCCGAAATTACAAGTTAAGTTTTCTCATATTGCTGTCAAAAGTAAATTTACAGTTCTATTTCGAATACTGTTTATAAATAATTAATTTTTAACTACAAAACAAAAGTGAAAAACCAAAAATGGAATGACATTTCCGTAAAATTTTTGGATGTAGGAAGCGGGAAAAGTTATATAATTAAAACGTAGGAAGAGGGAAAGTTTTACATTGCAAGTATAGGAAAATGTTCGGACTTCCGAAAATAGACGTTTAAAGCGGGAAAGTCGTACGATACGGGAACGCACGAGCGGGGTTTCACTGTATATCGAATTGTCTGGTGAGGTCAGCCGAATGGAAAAGCAAAAGCAATAGCTTTTCTATCTGGTAATTCGGAACCAAATTCCGAGAAACGAGTCCCTGTTATTAATCCTCGAGGATTCAGGAATGATTTTCGAAACCAATCCTCATTATTTTAGGAATGGATGGATTATGATCCATTGTCTATCATCATTTATTGCAATGGCCGATCTAAGGAGGCTCTGGTCAAACTAAAATCTCTCATGTAGATTCAGCAGAATAATTATCAAATAACCTGCAATTCAGTCTTTCTTAATTCGGTTTTGAACAGAGGCGTGCCAAGCTTGAAAAATTCAAGAGGACAGTATTACTTAAACCATTCAGCCGTAAAAACAGATAATTTGTAATTTAAGCTTTGAACGAATTCATTATATATACAGTAAAAAGATAATAAGGTAAAAATATCAAAAGATTAAATCAAAATTTTATTGTTATAAAACTGGAATAATATTAGCAGCACGAATGTCAAAACTAGATTCTATTATTATTATTTTTTTCTTTTTCAAAATAATTAAAAATGTTGTTGAAAGTATGCTTTATCACAAAGAACTTATTAATAACGCTAAAACGATTCTAGATTTTTTGGGAAAGATATATCATAGAAGAATGTTCCATACTATTATAAACTACGAAAAAATACTAGAAATCTGCCCAGGCAATGAAGACTAATTCTCAAATTTTATGGCTAGATAATAACAGCTGTCATTTATTACTGTATTATTTACAAAAACTAATGCTATTTTTACAAGAAGAAAGCCAAGCAGACTTATAATTCTATTCAAATCCAAATAAAATATCAATATTTAGCAGATAATCTCTTGGGTAATCCACTATTTTTGGGGATTCGTTCCAAATCTTGGTGTCTCTCTATAGGATGCACACCACGATTTTGAACGAATTTCGTCAGACTATCTACTATATTTTGTAATTCATTATTATCAATATTATTTTCAGCAAGAATATATGCAGTCAGCCAGATGACATAGAGTGGAAGGGGTGGAAGCATAGCACGCTTGCATGCTGGAGGATCCTGGCTCGGCTCGTTGAACGTCAACTTCCACCCTGATGGCTCACTTCATCAGGAGTGTGTGAGTGGCCAGTGATGGACATTAGATTTGAATTATGCTGTAAATCACATGCAGATATTTGAATTGCCATTTTTAGAATCCATCATGGGCTGGCAAACATCCAGGATGGGATCAACTAGATATTTGAATGATGGGAGTTCAACGAATCGAGCCTGGATCTCTTGAAAAACTGGAGTTGTGAAACCCGAGAGTGGGCACTGGAATGCCAGCCGCTTAGTGATTATTATATAGTAAGCGGTAACCACATAGAAAAAAAAAACACGCTGAAAATAGAAATTATGCATGTTTTGTTTTCAATTTTGAAACTGCCTCACAAGTCTAGGAGATAAATTCATTATCATTTAAGCAAAATATTTATAAATTTATATGAAACCATAGTCATAAAACAATTATAAATTTTTAACCTTTATATTAATTATATTTTTCAAAACTAACTATAAACTTATTTTTTACAATAAAAATAATATACCTGAGTATGATAACCTAATGCTTTATCATAACATTGTATTTGACGATGACATAAACCAAGAGCACCATAAGCAGCTGCTTCTAAAGCTTTATCTCTGCTCTGCTTTGATATTACTAATTGCTTTTGATATACTTTAACTGCTTCAGTTGTATTTTTCATTTTCATTAGTACATCTCCTAAATTTCCCAAAGCTCGAAATTTTCCCTAATTAAATAAAATTTTACAATGAAGAATATAAAATTATTTAATATATCAATTATATAAATGAGTATGGCATAAGTCATTTCACTAATAGTAAAAATATAAGTATTTTATTTTTTAAACAGAAAATTCATTTATTTAATAATTATATTATTGTACATATGTAATAACAGAAAGACTAATTTCATATTTTGATAATGTTTAGGATGATCTGTGATGAATAATTAAAAAGTTTCTATATAATTCCCAAAATAATTTTAGTGTTTTTTTCTTAATCTTTTTGTAATTCAAAGAAATCAATTAACAAGCAAAAGCTATGATTTTACTTATGCATGATTTCTTATGCACATTCTGATAGGTACTTTAACAATTTATAGCATGTTCTTGACTTACACAGTTTTGACTTATTTAATTTTGAAGAAACATGGATGTCTAAGTCTCTCTATTTTTGTTGAATTTCCATAAAACATGATTCATTAAACAATTTACTTTTTTGCAAGAATATCACTTATGGCCTTAAATTTTCTTATGTATAAAGTATGCTTATAAATTTTGTTTGAACCTTCTGTTTGCTAATGTGTCTAATGGAGTATATTGAATCTTAGTATACATAGTTTTCAATTTATGCAGAAATTTTTTGGATGAATTAACTGTGTAAGTGGTGGACCTATGATACTAATTTTAAAAATTTGACAATTTTATTCAATTTAATGATTCCATTTATAATATGAATCTATGGGAAAATGTATTTGAAGTATAACCAAAAATTTTAAACTAACTCCATCCTAACTCAGGGATATACAACTTTACTTAAACTCTTATAGTTTAGCTAGTATTGATTAAAAAATATAGGAAAGCACTTTTTAATTTTCTTATCTTTAAATTAATAATTTTTAACTGTTCTGCCTACTGATAAAAATTTAATCAAAAATCTTAAACAGATGTCACAATATTTGAATAAATTTTAAGTAAATTTTACAAAATAACCACTTTCACTAAAAAGCATTAAGCAAGCAAATAACCAAGCACTAATTAGAGTAAAATTCTACCTTGTTTGGTACTTATTTATTTAATGCCTGTTTTGTAATATTTAGATTTTTATTAGGAAGAAGCAATAAAGAAGAATTGTATTAATCTTTGTACATAACTTTCAATTAGATTAGTAAACAACAAAGTGTTTACAGTTTATAGTGTTATTCATTATTTTTAATTTTCTTGATATATATCCAGTACTTATGCCACACTCTATATACTTAAATTATAAATTTACCTGTATATGTTTCATCATTTGGGCAAGAGCCAGAAAATATTTTTGGCATTCTAAAGCTTCTTCATAATTTCCTAATGCTAGATGAGATAAACCCAAATTACAATAGGCTCTTCCCATACTCATACGATCTTGTAAATCTTTAGCCAAAGCCAAATCTCTTTCATAATAGTGAACCGCTTCCTAATTTTAAAAATATTTTAAAACTAATTATTAAATTATAATGTTAATTTAAAATAATTTAAAAATAATAAAGGCTTATTTTAACTCAATTTTTAAGATAATGTTAAAATTTATAACTGGAATTGGGAAACTGGCATTATAATATCAAATTTTAGAAACATATTAAAAATTAATTTTGTTGCAATTGACTTTATAAATGATATGTATTTCTCATAAGACTGAACAATATAACAAACTTTATAATATAAAGTTTTCCCAGATGTTATGTAATCTTATATAAGAAATAATATTTGAAAATAACTAAAAGATTTGGGAAATTTTCAAACTAATTTTCTGAATTACTAAAAATCAAACTTTCAAGATTTTATATTTTAATCATGCTTTGCATTATTACTATTAATATATAAAATGTTATTTTAAATTACTACAGTATTACTAAGATATATTTTTCAACTACATCATCTTTCCAACTTATATAATACTCAATTTATATACATTTGACTTTATATAAAATATTTTCCATAATTGTTTTTTCACATATATATACAGGGTGCCCATGTTTCTACAGACCAGTCAATTTTATTGAAAACTACCAGGTATACGTGAAAACTGTAAAACGTGTCCTGCTATATTTTCCTTCCAAATTACAATCCATCATTAAGAATTTTTTCTGCACATCCTCTTGAACAGCACATGGTTCAACTTTGTTTTCTCGAATAGAAATGTATTATTTTTCTAATGGAATTTGATTCTGCCAATTTTTTGTGCAATTATCATGGTAGAATTATTTTCCTATGACTGAAATTTTCGGAGATATTTAGGAATAAAAGATCCATTAAGACAGGATAAAGTTTTTTCCAGTAATGTCGAAAACTTATTAAGGTTTATGGCTATAATTCCCTACTTCTTAAAAAATGTTTCAAGATATAAGATAATTGGAGAATCTATTTAAACTTCTTTTTCAAATTAGGATAACATGTTACACTGAACCAAGGATCTGTCTATTGGCTTTCATACTACTATACTTTCTTAATGAAAATTGCATAAAAGTTGGCGGAATCAGATTCCATTAGAAAAATAATATATTTCCATTTGAGAAAACAAAGCTGAAACATCCGCTGCACAAGAGGATGCTCAGAAAAAATCTTAATGACAGATTGTAATTTGGAAGGAAAATGTAACAGGACATGTGTTTTACAGTTTTCACGTATTCCCGGTATTTTTGAGAAAAATGACTGGTCCATAGAAACGTGGGCACCCTATATATTATAAACAAATACTATATTTGTAAATTTCAAAAAAATGTCAGTTTACAATATTTAAAACTTTATATTATTTGAATTTATATTTTTATATATTATTTTTAATCTTAAATATTATATTACTGATATAATATCATTCCATATGGCATTCTTTCTCTTTTAATCAGTGAATAATATGGCACCATAATATTGTGTAAGTGCAATTAAAATAGTCTACCTAGTCCTGGGAATTTCTGATTCAGAATTTTTGTTAAAAACTATTTTTTCAACTTACATAAAATTCTTTTTGTAAAAACTTCCATTCCAATCAATTTCATAAAGTGGGGAATTCTTGTAATCCACTATTCATAAAATCTGATAATATATCAAGAATAGAACTTTATATAATAATACACATGCACATTTTCTTTTTGTAATATATTCTCTACAATCTGGCATTTTAGAATCCAGCAAATTTATGAAATATGCCTCAATTCAAAATTCAGAAATTTTGGCAAACTGCAGATGGCCGCCTTCTTGTAGCTCCATTTATCGTTCGACCATTTGGGGATTATTACCGGGACGCTCGAGGGTTTTCTGTAAACCGATGTTTCTAGCGTAGCGCCATTTTTAATTATTTGGCGCTACACTATAATTAAAAATGGCTAAATAATTTAAAATGGCGCTACGCTAGAAACATCGGTTTACAGAAAACCCTCGAGCGTCCTGGTAATAATGTCGATAGCATTGTATATACGACAAATTATTTATATTTTTGTCTATTAGTTTCGGGGATATTTCAGGATTTAAGCGTTTCACTTTTCCTGACATCTTTAGCATCATAGAATACTCCCAGCATAGATATTATTCACATAAAAAAATGCAATTTCAAAAATTTTATTGAGCTTTCAATAGAAAAATTTACATAAAAATCGACCATGTAATTACGAATTTGTATCCATAAATTTATATAAAACAAACTTTCGGAAGAAGTTAACAAGGTTTAAAATTTTAAAGATTGATTCTATTAATTTTTTATATACTTTTTCATTCCTAAAATGGAGTAAGGGATAAGTAAAAGAGAAAGATATATATATGAATACGTTTGTTGGGGATTATGAATTACAGTTTAATGCATATTGGTGAGCGTGGAATAGTAATATTACAAAGAATTATCGTTTCATCTAGTGAATTTTGCAAGTACTATAATGTTTCATTTATCTTGGACACTGTTATCTATTGTTACTGTTATTGGATTAATTGAAATTCCAAATTTAATTTTACAATTATTAGAATAAAAAAAATTGTTTTTGCAAATCGATTTACCTATATATTCCCAGTGCTTTGGAACTATGCGTACTGTACTGTTTACTGTATTAATTTTAATCTAAATAAAATAATTTAGATTAATCACGTTTTTCAATCATCTGGTTTCACTTTCCTCCAACTATCAAGGAAAATTGATGTTCTAATATAATTTCGCCTTAAAACTTTTTCAGTTAGTTACATTGTAGCTATTTATGCATGTTTTATCTGTGCTTTTACAATAAATTTGTTGAAAGAAAATAAATTATTATTATTATGCGCAATTATAAAGTATTCTCATGTGCACATTGCATATTTTTATGAGCATATATTGGATAATTTTAATTTCCAAAGAAAATTTCTTTTTAAACGAAAATCATTCAATGCACATGCAAATGAAGGATATTACTTTGCATCAGCGCATAACACAGTGAGGTATATTAAATATCTACTACAGCAATAATAACAATCCATGTTTCCAATCTTTTTCTTTCAGCGACCTCCTTTTGGCGTAATAGAAGACCGTGACATTACTGCGATCCATTTTCGTAAACATTATTTTCTATTTTTAATACCAGTTATTTTTAGAAGCACAAAATATTTATTTTCTGTCATATGTAAATAAAAATAGGTTAACTACGTGTCAGAATTAATAAATAACTTCTCAAAGATAATTAACTTAATATTGTGAATACTATATATGACTTATCATCATATTATTATAATTTGATGAAAAGTAAACTCAAAAATTCAATCTCAAATACAATATTTCAATTGAGCATATTTTTTCATGATTGTTACTTATTACACTCAATAATTAAAATATATTATTATTTCATTTTTCCTTACTGTCATCAAAATTATATAACAACTTTCAAACTGAGTTTTTTTAGCCTGAAATTTTATGGTGCATCCTGCGGCAGCCTCTTAAGAAAACACTGGTCTAGTTTAATTTATCATTCACGTTTTTCACTGTTAAAACGAATTGAAAACAAGAAGGATAGAGAGAATGGTATATCAAATACGGTAATAATAAAAGAGTCAACAGTATTGAGAATGATGCCAATTTATTTTTGCCAGGAGATGAAGACAATGGAGACGAAATCGGACATAACCAGAAGGAACTGTATATTCGTCAAATTTTGAAGAAAAATATCTCGAAAACGGCATGAGGCCCGTTATTTAGGAAATTTCATATGTACAAAAATAGGGATCTTTCAGTCCTATTTTGATAAATTTGTGCCCACAAATATTTCTATTAAATATCATAATTTGCAAGAAATGGCCTTTTAGTAAGTACAATCAAACCCTGATAAGATGCCCCCTGTTAGGCAGCCACCCTCGCTGACCGCCAACAAATTTGGAGGAACGAATCTTCCTTATGTTAATGGAATAGCCAATTTTTTATTATAATTTTTTTTTTATTTATTTGTCTAAGTACTTTTCTTAACAACTGCACAGTTGAGAAAACAATAGAATAATGATATTCGTGAAGGAGCTACTGGTATAGGCCTATGTAAAAGAAAAACAAAATTAAAGTCGATAAGACGCCATCCACCAGTAAAAACGTGTAAACAAATATTTCTTTTGGTATTGTATTTGTCCTCGTTAATCCGTCAGGGACATGTAAGGTGACTTACATCCTGAAATTCATCAGTACTATATATTAGTGTTGAACATTGATACGAAAACATCGATAAAACCATCGAAAGGTAGCATCGATGTTTTTTAACATTGATGTTATTTATATTTTTTTTGTGTATTGACATAGTCTTCATCTATTTCCCAATGTTTAATCAACTGCTTTAGTTTATTAGCTAGATACTCGCTAGTATACCGTTCTTTCAATATAAAAACATCCAATGCTATATTACATAGTTTATTTTCCTCATCTATAAAGTGGACATTCAAGTTAATGTAAGTCCTCTTCTAAATGTCTGTCCATAAATCAATTATCAATAAGCAAAAACTGAGGTGTTGTTTGACTATGGCTACCATATTATTATATTTATCAGAAATTAGTCTTTTAATCGTTGGTCGAGAAGGAATTGTGTACAAAGATACTATTGTCTTTACGAAATATTAAAAACTTTCACAATCCAAATAATGGCTTATCTTTACACACCATAAATATAAGAATTTGATTTACTTCTGCTGATTCACCCGATTTTAATGCTGCTAAAAGCCTCAGAAATTTTTCTTTGTTTTTCTGGGAGAGGTTGTGACGATGATGCTTCGGCAGTATCTTGATAACATTTTTCTTCCTTCTGCAATTCTTTCTAAATTCCAAAAAGTTGTGAATGTTTGCTTTCAAGATGACAGCTTAAATTCGTGGTATTACCACTAGTTTTCAGTTTTTTTGAATAATATATGCAAGTTCCATAATTACTTTTATTTTTAGCAAAATCTTGATATTGAAAGGTTTTCGGAGGTATATTTTCTGAGCTACAAAGGTATAAATACTTTGAAACAAAAAAATGAAATCGAAAGCGTTTCGAATATTAATTAAATGACGATAATAATGTGTCTCACGTAATAAATATAAGCACTAAATCCAGTGGCGGACTTTCGCATAGGTGGCCGCATCGGGCCCCGCTATTCAAGAAGCCCCTTATTTAGGTTTAAAGCTTGTATTGAACAATTTAAATCATAGCTATTAATTTTCGATTTTGTTAAATACTGATATGTATTTTTCTAAAAATAAAAAAATTTTCTTTAAAAAATATTTATTTTAATAGGGCCCAAAAATCTCTCACGCCTGGCCTCCTTAATAAATCCGCTACTGACTAAATCAATATCGCCAGATGGATTGTTCGATTTTTCTAATGCAAATCTAAAAAAATAAATAAAATCATCACCAATTATAAAAAAAATTCCGTTTATAAAAATATTATGTAATATTACTTAACCCGAAAGTCAATTCTACTACATACATTCATTAGAAGTCGATGTTTTGGTATTCGAATATCGATACCAAAACATCGACTTCTAAACATCGATGTTCGATGTTCAACAATACTGTATATACAGTATTAAAAGCTCTCTGGATTCATTTGTAACCAGCGAGTGAGAGAGATAGAGTTAACAGTTAATCATAGGCTAGTCTCTCAAACCTGGTTCAAACCTAGGTTATAGAAAATTTAAGATCGTAAGAACCTGATCGTTTCCATCGTTTATTGGGTACCAAGAAAATAACGATACTATACAATAAGCTGTATTCGTTGTATTTGACAGAGAACTCAAAATAGAGGATCAGAATAGCAGATGGACATGTTTTCTATATAGTACTATACGTATACAGTACGTATGCTATACTGTACAATATACAGTTTTTTAGAAATGTTAAGTTTGTATGCTAAATATAAATGCACTGTATTTTATTAAATTTAATAAATTAGGAGTTCATTTTCATTACTATACTACACGTGTTTTCGATAAAACGCCAATTCCGATTAGCCGACAAAATCGTTCCCAAACGGATAGTAGCATTTTATCGGGGTTTGACTGTATTAATTTTAAAATGGCTGTTTAGATATTTAGGATAGTTAACGAAACTAAAAACATTAAAATCCTATTAAAAATAATTTTAACGTTAAATTTTAATTAAGTTCTGTTATCAAATGTCAAATTAATGTATTATATTGGTAATATTACATAGATTTTTAAAAATAAACAAACAATTTTAATAAATAAAAACTTCTAAATTTATTGTTGCATTTTTTCTTATATTAGAAATGAATAAGATCCAACTTTACTTACTTTACAATGAAAATTTTATAATAAATCAAAAGAAAACTAATGATCAAAAATGCATTTTTTATTAAGCTTTCCTCAAAGAGTGGACTTATTTATTGCACATTTTAAAATCATTTTTTAGCGAATGGTTACATATTATTCATTTTGTCATTTGTCCGTTGTTCTATCATCAAAATATTTCCAGAAATAAACATTGTAGACATTCAATTTTTAGATGCTCATTCATTATCAAAGATAAAGGCATATTAAGTTTATGAGTACTGGTGATTTCTTTACGTTGATGCCATTGAAACATTCATGATAACTGTTTATTAGTCATTCGTAGTTATTATTAGTGACTGCTCGAAACATTAAAATTATATCTTAAAAACTATTTATCGCACGTTATTATTATTGTCATTAGAAAGAATTTGATATACATTTTTACAACAATAATCTTATGTGATTAGTTTTTCCATCTGTCAGTTATTAACTCTCCATAAAACATTCAAATTTTGGGTTGTTCTTCTAAAAATTCTCTACCATCTTGTTTACGATTATAATATACCAATTATCTAGTAGATTTACAATATTCTTTTTCTGTAATCTAAATTTCTACGTATTTTAAAATATTCTTATTGACATTAATTTAAAACAAAAATTTGTTTAAAGAAAGAGCCATTATCATCAATAGGAATGGTTGAGGACTGAAGCGGTCTTGTTTTTAAAGGAATCTCATTTTTTTAATGATTGCCTAAGATTTTTAAGAGGGAAGGACTCATTTTAACCTTTCTGCTTCTAGACTACAAAATTTTAAATCCGATCTTCGGCATAGTTTCTTTAGTGAGTCATAACACCATATTTTAATTTTTATTCAAATCAAACAACATTTACGTAAATTATGTTCAGCGTCGAGTTATCTAATTATAATATATAAATAGAAAATAGTGTTCTGGTTAAATTATCCTACTGGCAACGGACAAACCTAATTCTTATATTCATTAATTCTATTTTGGAATGGAAAACGTCAAAAAAGCTAGAAATTTCAAGAATACGCTTAGTCAACAATAGTAATTTTCTAGTATCTTTTATGTAATCAAAATTTCTACGATTTCAATAATTCCTTTATACTTAATCTTTATATAAGATTTGTGTCCGGCTTATCTTTATTGGTATTGTATAGAGGACAAAGAGATTATAGAATTATAATAAAAGTTTGAAATAAAGAACAAATGAAACTGAAAGAATATCTAATCCATAGTTATAGTAACTAAAAATCTAGGAATTTCGGTATGATATGCACATTAAATTTTAATGTTTATTTTTTAACACGATGTAAAAATCTTATACAAGAAAAAGATAAGGATATTTTCAAATTTAATTATGTAATTTATCTTAGTAAACGAATTAATTTGAATATACCCAAAATGTTTGTTTATATTTTATTCGACAAAATTTTTTCCTGATTTGAATGTTGGACAAAAATAATTTTGAATAATTTGAATGTTGTTTCAATATTATAAATTTTTTCTTAATATTCATCAATTTTGAAACTACTGCACTGTTTGGACGCATAATTTTCTTATTATATTGAATAAAAAATATTAATATTTTCAAAATTAGATAATTACAGTTATATAAATTATGAATGTAGTACATAATTTTTCTCGTATATTATTCATAGTTATCTTTACGCAATTCTGATATCGTTTATCTTCTATAAATAACATTTTCTATATTGACAGTTCTAAATAACATATAATAAATCAAAAACTGAATTATAAAAGTTAGAAAGATGACTTACAGTTAAGCATACATTATAACAAGAATGGTTAAAGTTTAGGAATTTTTATGCAATAAGTAAAAAGATTGATACGAAAAGTTGCATTTAATCGTTTCTTGGATGAATCGATTAAAATAATTTGAAAAATATGACTTTTCAAAAATCTTCATTACTAATCAAGATGAATTTCGAATATTCAACTTTTATATAATTTTAAACCTTCTAAGAAAAGAATAAAAGCAATAAAATATTAAATTATGTACAGTTAGTATTTCTGAAGAACAATTATCATGAATTTTGCTTTCATATCTGTTATAACTCTTGAAGTTTTATACAAAACTGTTTGCTATTAACAATGTTTAAAGTTTATGTATAACATTAACCCAAATTCAGTTTTTAAACTCACATAAATATTTGAATTTAGCTAATAGTATAGTAATCCTATTAATTTATAGATAAATATAGTTATCATCTATAATTTCTTATTAATTTTTTTGAACGAAAAAATAAATTCCATCATTAAGAATCTTTTACATAGTGTTAACTGATTATATATATATTACTTTGACATGATATATTCTTTTGAAATTGATAAAGATACTAAGTACAAAGTCTATCACATAATGGAGAATAAATTAACGTTTTATGTGCTTGTAGAGCAAATATTTACTGCAGAAATTTTTATTAATTCTATTTATGACGATTAAATTGAGTTGAAAGAAACAGGAATGCAATTTCGACTCCTTAGAAATTTTCTGAGTAACTAAGAAACATAAACAAATGACCCGAATGAAAAACAGATCTCTCTTTATCAACAACGGAAAAACAAAAATAAATAAATAATCTTTCCGAAAAATCGATTTTCTCTTTTTTTGGCATTTTACTTTGTTTGCTAAAATTTGGAATGGTAACTTAATAAATTGAACTATCATTATTTTCCTGGAAGGAAAAGAAACTGGTGCGTTGTTATTCTAATTTTTAACTTTTAATAATTCCGTCGTTAATATTCTTTTGACAGGTAAAAATAAACAGCGCTTTTCATTTTAAGATATATGACATGAAATTTGTTCTGTTTCCGTTTGAGTTAATAAACATTTTATCTTGCAATAAATGAAAAAAAATTACTGTAGATATTTTACATTAATAATGAACGCATATTAACAATATAACAAGATATTAAATAAAAATTATTTAATTTTTTCCAAATTCACTAATATTCGTTCTAAAATTCTTACTAAATAACTTCTATTTAAGAAGCAGTAAAACATAAAAATTAGGCCCGTTCTTTCGTGTTAAAAGGCATTACGAGATTTTTTTTGTTGATCGATTCGAAACCATCAAATCCTAGCTTTCGAATTATCTTAAAAATAGCTATTTGATAAGCTATTTTTAAGATAAAATAGCTAGAATTCATGGATTTTTGTTAGAAATCTGCAATATTTTCCAATGCTATTCAAAATAACGTGTTAATATATCCTTTAGTCAATTTTTGATGAAAAAATTCAAGCAAGTACTTGTTTATAAACTCCTAACGTATTGATACTGGTTACGAAATAACTATAATACTGTACATCATAAATGTAAATTAAGGAAACGGAAATACGGAATTATACGAAAATTCAGAATCTAATGACATCCTTGTTTACATATCTTTTATTAATCATACTGAAAGATTGCTTCATTAGACTACTATTATAATGTTTATGAAAATCATCGCATAACGAACGACTCTTTCTACAGAATTATAACTTGAAAAGTTTAGATTATCGTCTTTTTTATCAAAGAAGTTATATAAGATATACCTAAAAAATTTAAGTTATACAGTGTATCATTACTTTAAAAAATGGAATAAATATTAAAATTTTAATCTAATATTTTCACCATTAATTAATTACATAAAGTAACTTTAAATTTCGTTATATTAAATTATATATCATCATATAAATATTGGGATTTATAAATGTTTAATCTGATTTATGTAATTCTAAATTTACATTTACAATCATTAAAAATTAAAAAATAATTAATAATTGTAAATGTACGACTAACTTAAAATGATTCGCAAAATTTAAGAATTTATTGATTACAAGAGGTTGTAGACCTCTAGTGTAGAGCGTATCTTCTACGAGAAACTCCGTATATCGATTTTGCTTACCTATATCAAATGAGGCATATTCGTAACCTGTAACTTTATCCAAAAGCTCTATAGGGGGTGCGGAAGGTTCAGGCTCATCATCTACAGCATTGGGAGGAGGAGTTACTGAATAAAATAATTAAAAATATAATAAATATTTCTTTTATTTAAACGCTAATATATTTTTCAAATCTTATAAAATACGTTGGTTATTTTTTACAAATTAAAGAATAAAAGATGAAGGCTGAGTATGTTAAATATTATTTCTCCAGGTGAAACTTATGAAAAATTCTGGTGGCAGATGTTTATACTCTTTTCTTTATTCATACACATTGCTGTTAAATATGGCACCTTTCACATAAACACATCTGTTTTCTGCAAATTTGCGATTGATTGATTAACCAATTCTCTCGAAAATCAACCGAGATTTTTTTCTATATCATTAGACTGTAGCTATTTAAAAACTCGAATTCGCGCAATATTGTGTGAATCAGTAGTGTTTAAACTGCATGTTGATGAATTTTTTAAATTTCTAGAAATCAAACAAAAAATTATATATAATTATTTCATATATTTAAAGGAAACATTATTGAATATCAAAATTTTGAATTTGTGAAAAACATATTTTTACAATTGTATAGCAAAAATTATACTTGAAATTTATTTTTAAAATTAATAAATGCATTTACAGGCTTCAACTTTTTTTATCGATAATTTATGTATTTAATAGCTAAAGCTTATTAAAATAAATTTACTTTTATACAAGCTTTAGATATATATTAAAGTTTAGATGATTATTTATAACGCTACAACTCTTTATTACTCCTTTACTACCAGCTTTGTTGCACAACTTCATCCTCTACTTCTCTTTACCACATATGCGGATTATTCCATTCTTTGTGCAGGTAAAACGCGAAAATAAAATACTTTTTAGTTATAAAATAATTTTACACTAAATTTATCACGAAAATATAATTTATAGACAATTTTTTAAAAATTATTTTTATCTAAGAAATAAATATATTTTATTAAATACATATTTTTAGCAAAATATAATATTAAAATATATAAACGAAAAGAATAGAATAAATTTTAAAAAATAATTTTTTCTTTGAAGAATTTTACTGGAAGAATGGTATCCGTCTTCTTGTCGCAAACGCTATATACAAATATTTACAAAAAGTCTGACCCGCTTCTAAACGGCATTTAGTGGATTCTCCATAGAATGTGGAAAAATTCTAAAATTATTCATCTAATTCGGTCAACGTTGTTGGTCCAACGACACACAAAAAAGCATTTAAAAACTTCATCTACGAGATCATTTTTGGCAACGGTGCTTTAATATGCTGCCAAGATTTTTACCGAACCACTAAGGAAAAAAAAATAAATATTTGCGATAAAATTTAGTTCAGTTAAAAACCTAATCTAATTTTGTGATTACGGAAGCGATAAAAATTTGCACTAATTTAAATAGATTTCCGTATTCAATAAATTATTTTTACTAGCTATTGGCAAAATTTTTACTTTTATTTTTATTTTTTTATTTGGTTTCCTGGAAGAAGTATACAAACGATTCACTTACTTCTTGTGCTAAGTCTCCTTTTATATGAATTAGGAACGGATTCTCTACTAACTTGTCTTTTATAAACAGATCTATCGCGACTACTTTGTCTCCTGTAACTGGTGCTTGCCATCTCTAGTCCCTACAGTGTCCGTAGAGTCCCGTGTCATATGCTGTTGCGGCTATTTTTACCTTACTTCACCAATGGCGGGGGTGAAGTAGAACATGCAGGTGGTGCATTTTATTTTTCACTAAGCAATTGAACTTGTAACTGTACTATATTAATGTATATGTGATAAAAGCACGTATGCATGAATACATTAATTCGGTAAAAATATTTTATACGTCATGAACTTGGAATACTTTTCTTTGAACTTCTCCCTTTGTATAATTTTTTTATATATTATCTAAGCTTATAAAATTTATTAAAAAATTAATTGAAAATAATTTTTTAATTTCATTTTTATTGTATAATGATTTCAATTTTAAATAAAATTTTAATAATAGAATACAATTTTAAATAAATATAAATTAAAAAAATAAATGCTTAGATATAAAACTTATATTAGCATATTTAAGTCTTATAATATGTATTAAAACATAAAAACATTCTTAAAAAATTCATATAATTTGAAGGATAAGAATATGGATATTAACTTTGAATATCATAAATCAATTATGAAAAATATTTACAATATCTCATATAACATCCTACTGAACTTCACATAAGAGCTCTTTATCTGTATAAGCTTTCACTGTTTAAATTTCACAACTCAGAGTCAAGAGAATTATCAACAAGTTGCACTTAAGTTGTTGCATAATCTGTTAACTCTTGAACTTTTTTAAGTTAATACTTTCCACAGTTTTTAATAAGTAATGTTTACATAATTTATAATGTAAACATTAAAATTTCTCTATTTATATATTTCACATGTAATACGGTACTAAATTTCTTTCATATTAAGAAATATGATATTTATTTTTATAGAATCATTGATTCTAATAAAAATAATAATGATAATGATAAAAATTACTTATTTATTTAAAACTAAATATGTATATATTTTTTATGTAAAATAATCAAAATTTTATAGTTAGTAGTAAAAATTTAAAAACTCTTATTTGGCATGCAAAAAAAATCATTCTAATGTTTAACATAATAATACAAGATGTTCTAAAATGCAAATTAAATTTCTATATATAACTTGGTTTTGACTAACTTACATGTTGATGGATAATTTGAACTTTGAAAGGTAGAAGTACCATTATAAGTGTTCTTTTGATTATTAGAATGTAAATTTTGGGAGTATTCATTGCTGGCTGGAAGAGGTGGAGCCGACGGTTCAGCAACAGGAAATTTTTGGCACAGATGGTCATCAAAGTTATTACTATTATTTTTAAAATACAAAAAATTGAATGATTAAATTATACTTTATTAAATGATAAATTTAAATCATTTTTATACATTTATTTAATATGTAATTAAATAATAATAATAATTTAAAGTCTATGATTCATCAAATGTTAGAAAATATTTTGAGTTTCTGTATAAACTTCAAAATGTAATAATTTATTTAAAATAAACTGAATCTTTTGAAGATAAAATAAGTGGACATATTACATTAAACATAATATTTTATTTTTAAAATTTTGATTAATACATTAACAATAAATGACTCATATAACTGCATATTAGAATTAAAAATTTTATTTATAGAATTAAGAAATATAAAAATATGTTATTAATATCTAAGCAAAAATGACATTAGGCAGGTCACATAGTGAAATATAATGATAACTTCTAAATAGTGAGAATTATAGATAACTAAGAATAAACTGAAGATATACCCAAGAATAGAAACCAAGATAAGAAAAGGAATATTCTGGCCAACAATACAAACACTGAAATGATATAAGGAAAATTATAATAGTCTCCCAATGGATGCAGATGACATAAGATATGGAAACAAAAAAAGATATAAATATCCAGCAATGAATGAACATATAGATACTAAAAATGATTATGATGATAATGATAACGAAATAGTAATATATTTAGAAATCAAAGAAAAGATAAGTTTTAGTTTACAGCAAATTCAAAAATGATATCTTTAAAAAAAAGATTCATTTCATACATGTAAACTTCATAATTTGACATAGTACAATAGTATATTTTGCAGTACAATACATGAATATATAGACTGACCTGAAAATTGTTTATTTATTGAAAGTTTTAGACTTCAATTAATGAATATTAATTTAAATTAGAAAACATTTTATATAATTGCTTCTAAATTGTTTAAAACTTAATAATATAAATTATAGGTACTTCTCACTTAATGATCCAGTAACTTGTTCTATTTATATTTAAAAAAAATTGGAAACAAATTTCAACTTAAAAATTTATATCTTAATTATGCACAAAGTATTTTTCTTCATCCGAGTTTTGGAATTACAAGTGCGGACTAATAGATGTTGTAAGCGAAAACAAAATTTTCCGTTAAAAAAAGTCCTAAGCTCGGATGTAAGTTCGAGCAGTGGTTAAACAGTAGTACAGTAATACCCCGCTTAACGTTGCTCCGTTTAACGCTGTTTCGATATAACACGGTTTTTTCCGAATTCTATATTTTATTGGATTAACTTTCGCGTGGTTTTTAAACCGTTATTCTTTCATAAATCGGAAATCGCAGGAATTTATTGCATTGATACTTTTATGCCGTCTCACAGTGTGTTTAGATATCAGTGCAGTGCAGTACATACGAAAGTCTGCTGTGGTTAGAGTTATTTATGATCGGGCATCAAATTTTATTTTACAGTAATAAAAATAACAATTATCCCATTTTAGTTTTAACCTGAATGCTGCCACTTTAAACTATAGTTCCTTGAAGTTAGAACGTTTTTCTTTCATCAATATTTTTTCGTTGTTTATAGTTTACTGCAATCTAATTACTTTTTTTTTTTTGTTCTTAAAATTTTTTATTTTCTAATTTTAAGATTTTTCATGAATGATTCAGGAATACAAATCGATATTAGCAATAAAAAATGTCTATAATTAATGTAATTAATAGTAATAATATATGTTACAAAATAAAATTTAAAGAAATGCTATGTATATATATATTTATTCACGTAATAATACATGTTACAAAATAAAATTTAAAAAATGTTATGTATATTATAGTAATAATACATGTTACAAAATAAAATTAAAAAAATCCTATGTATACAGTAATAATACATGCTACAAAATAAAATAAACAAAAATGCTACGTATATTGAATTGATATTAGCAATAAAAAATGTCTATAATTAATGTAATACAATAGGTAACGATATTTAGCAATAAAAAATGTCTATAATTAATGTAATACAATAGTAATAATAAATAAAATATGTCTATAATTAATGTAATACAATAATAATAATACATGTTCAATAATAAAATGTCTATAATTAATGTAATACAATAGTAATAATACATGTTACAATGTCTATAATTAATGTAATACAATAGTAATAATACATGTTACAAAATAGATATTAGCAATAAAAAATGTCAATAATTAATGTAATACAATAGTAATAATACATGTTACAAAATAAAATTAAAAAGAAATGCAATGTATACCGGGTGATTTTAAGCACTCGTACCAACCTTTTTTCGGAAACGCGATGAGATAGGAAGTAGGGGAAAAAATTTTGATTACCTGAAATTACCTCAAAGTATACCTGAAGAATCGAATGGGCATGATAAAAATTTCGTGGGCCATCGGAACTAGGGGCACAAGGGGTCAACTATGAAATCTCCAATGGAGGGAAGAATCGAATGGGCATGATAAAAATTTTGTGGGCCCATCGGAAGTAATCTGAAGAATCGAATGGGCATGATAAAAATTTTGTGGGCTCATCGGAAGTAGGAGGGTCAACTTTGAAATCTCCAATGGAAACCAAAAAGTAGGGGCACAAGGGGTCAACTATGAAATCTCCAATGGAAACCAATGTCGATTTTGGCATAATTGGATAGAACTGTGAAAAACAAAACTTTTGTTTAATGCCGATTTTAACATAATTGGATAGAACTGTGAAAAACAAACAACTTTTGTTGGAAAGTTTTTTAATATTACTTACGGATTGTGAGATATCACAAAAAAAGATGCCGCCACATGTACTGAAAATATTTTAATATCACTTACGGATTGTGAGATATCACAAAAAAAAAGATGTTTTTAAATATCATCTACGGATTGTGAGATATCACAAAAAAGATGCTGCCACATGTGAAAAGCACTTCAAATTTTTGGCTTGGAAAGCCTAGGCCCAGAGGCTCTTCAAGCAATAATAAAAGGAAGAATCTGACATAGGGCATCTGTGTACATTCATGAGCTCATAAAGGGCTGAAAAAAGTCCAGAAACCCTTGTTCTTGAGTATGTGCTCATAAAGGGCTGAAACAAATCCAGAAACCCTTGTTCTTGAGTATGGCTCATGCTGAACTATGATGGCGAAAGACTTATACCTGCAGTGACGTGTACGAGTGCTACTACCGAGTACCAGAATTCGCCTTGAATCTTCATATTACTGCTCTTTGCTGCTTCAGTAATGTTTGGAAATGTACAAAGATGCCCTCTGTTTAATTTTTATTCTTCTTATTGCTTGAATAGCCCTATCGGCGGTACATGCGGCGGCATCTTTTTTTGTGATATCTCACAATCCATAAGTGATACCTCAGATGATCATTTAATTAAAGTTTAATTTAGTATAGTTTTTTCTGTTTGTAATGAAAAATGACAAAGTTTGTTAATGATCATTTTCATTGTCTATATACCATATGTAATTATCGTGAAATAAATTATCTATCTATCTAATCAATCAATTATCATTGCTATGGGAATTCTATAGTTATGGAGACGTCTGGTGAATGTCTTGTAAATATAAATTTTAAAGGGATTCTAGTTCCGAACTTGTTCTAAACTTGTTCCAAACAGGTTTGAGCGCTGTTGGAACAGAGAACATTCTGCAAAATGTTTTCATTCGGGTCTGCTGGAACGTTATTTTCTCTTTGCGCATGCTCGGACAGTTCAGAACACGTTGCTGGAACAAAGCTATTGAATGAAATAAATTTGGAATTCAGTTTTATTTTAATCAAAACAATATAAATATCGACAATACGGATATTTATATTGAAAATTTTTGTAAAGAAAATTTACAAATGCATTTACTCTTGTGTAATTTATATTTCTGCTTAAATTAATAATAATGAATATTTATATTTTTATTATACGTATGATGACACATCGGTATTTTTGTTATGACATCATAAATTTTTATGGAAAAAATTTTTACTTTCTCCTAGTAAAAATAAAATATAACATTCAAGAAAAAATCGATTATAGATTTCATAAAAAGGTCTGTTTATATAAAATTTTATTTTTATACAGTAAAACCTGTCAAGTTGGACACCTATGTTGAATGACTTTTCCTGGAACCAGACAAAAGCCTATATTTTACTATATGTCCAAACCTCTATATCCTGGACACCTATCTATCTTGTATCTTGAACAACTGTTTGTAATAAAATAAGATGGACACTTTTTGATAATTGGTTGAAATAAAATCTTAAATTTTATTTAGGTTTAGAAGATTATCTAAAGGAATTTGTGAAAGAAAAACTTATAACATTGATTAGTCATGCCTTGAGATGGTTACTGATGACATAAATCCTGCTTTCCTTAAAAAACAGTAAAAGAAAATTAAATAAACTGACATTAGACCAAAAGAAGTAAATTACTTATCTCCATTTATCTTTAATTTTTATTTTTTAATTGTTTTGTTTATTTACTTTTCAATATAAATAAACTCTTAGCTAGCTATTAAATTTACTCAGAATTCTAATTTTTGATGGACTTTTTTTCCACTGTCAAATTTGTCAAAAAGTTGCCCTTTGATCTAATATATTTTTACCAAATATCTTCATCAAATATTAACACAAATTTATTTATTTCATTATCTAAAAGTACAGTTTTTTTAATACAAAATGCATGATCAGTCAATTTTTGTTTAGATTCAATCATTTCCCATGCAATTAGATTATGTTTCTCCTGATATATTTTTTGCTTTAAATTCTCAGTTTGACAATCTTCCATCTATAGATATATAGCAATTAAAACAAATTCAATCTTTTGGAATTTTTTCATTTAATTTATAATACTTTTGTTAATTAATGATACAGATTATTATTCTATAAAATTATTAAAAATTTTTTGAATCATATTTTAACCAAAATTTTAAATTGTCAATTATTTTATGCAACAAAATATATTTGATTTTGTTTACATTCATTCATTTTCCATTCTATTTACTACAGATTTATCTTCTGCTATAATTTATGATCTTATTCTTTGTGTAAAACTGTTGTGATCTATAGACATCTACAAGTCATTAACAATTGGAATTTTTGAAGATTTTTTCAAATTATCAAATATCTATGGACTAATGAATATATATTATTACTTTTTCAAAATTTTTTATTAATAACTAATAAACTTGTTGCAGCTACACCAACAATTAAAGAATACAGTATGTTGGTGACTACTGAATGAATTTAATATAATAATTTAATGATTTTCAAAATTTAATCTAATAATAATTAGATTTGAAATCATTATTATTATTTTATTTATTATTAATGATAATGTACATAGACACTCTAGCTGTGTGTAGACAAACTTAGAACAATTCTTTCTGATTATCCAACTTAAATAACTGGCTTATTCAATGATTTTTAGAACTAAGTATTGTTAACTTAGCACCTAGTGTGCAGCATCAATTTGATACAACTTAAAAAATTCATAAAAAATCATTAATTATGAAATTTAAAAAAAAAAAAAAAAAATTTCTAGCTTCCTAACTTCCTAATAGATATCAGATGCACTGAACCAATTTTGCATTAATTCCATAGTTTTTTAAATAAAAATATATGTGTATTAATTTGATACATGCAAGCAATTAAGTTATTTTTTTAATAATATATGTTATCATTTTCTAAAAATAGCATCTGCGCTTACACGACGTCATCTGAGAGATCAAGAGCATCGATTACTTTTGTGTTTTGCAGTGAAGCACACACTAGATTTTTGCAGTTTACTGTTAATTTTTTTTTATTTTTTCTTCCTTTTTAAAACCTAGTTTACTTAATTTATTCTACTTGTATGTATGAGTAATTTTTAATAATGGATGTTTAATTTATAAAATGTTTATATATTTAGTAATTTTAATTTTTTTTTAGTTTTAGTTTTAAAAATATATAATTTATAATCATTAAAATAATTAAAATAAAAGTTTTTCATTTATAACTCATTTTTATTAATTTTATAATGACTGATTATACAATATTTATCTTTATGCCTAGTGGCACGTGCGACATACACCCGCAATTGAAATTAAATATTTAAATTAGTAAATGTGTTATAAAGAAAGTTTATAAAATGATTCAGATACATTAAAAATTAATAAAATATAACAATTTTGATAACTCGGTAAAAATAAATTTATTTTTAGAAAGATCTGAAGAATTACAAGCTTTTATATATAATTGGAAATGAGGAAAGTGCCTGGTCACTAAAGTGATATCAGCAGAAAAATTTGGCATTCATAGTATATCTTATAATCTTTACTAACGAAGAGAAGATAGAATATTTGAATAATTACAATTATGGAAAAGCAAAACAACTTTATAATAAGGATACCCGATTTGTTTACAAATTACAAAACAGTACAAAAAAAAATAAAAAGAAGTTAGATAAAACATATTGCAAAACAACTTCATAAACATATAGAATTGAAAAAAAAAAAATTTCTACCTTATGTTTAAACAAAGGATGATATTTTTTTCATAAAACCATTACAAGTTTTACAACAATAGGATTCTTATGTTTTTCAAGACTGGCGCGACAGGCCACGCCCCTCCTTTCTCCCCACTCTGACAGACAAATGTTACCCTAATCATTTAATTACAAGGGTAATTTAACTTAAACAGCAGTCAGCATGTTCATTGTTAAATTTATAAACAAATTATGGCAAATTGAAATATGATACTCTGTTTTTTTATCAAATGAGATTGCATTACAAAAATAAATATTGAAAAAAACACAAAACAATAGAAAAACAGGAATTTTTGCAGTTAGGAGAAAAACATTTGAAGGATTTCGATAAAATATTTCTTCTAATCCTATAACTGATAATAAATTATAGATAATTTATGCAAATTAATGTATCAAATTGATAACGTGTGACCGAAGATAATTACAGACAGTACGCACCAGGTGCCAGATTAAAAAGTACTGAATAATCCAAAAAATTCATAAAATTTAAACTATTTAATCAATAGATGGCAATATGTATCAAAAGTATTTAGACTGGAAAATTTGTTTTCCTTGATGACACACAGCATTATCTATTAATTAAGTTATTATCCTTTGTGAATTTTTTGATTATTTGTAAGTTTTTTTAAAGTTTAATCCAAAAAACTCAACAAATAGTCCAGATATTTAAATTGGACAATCAAAAAGAACAGTATCAAATATGGCAGCTACAGCTTTCATCTTCTAGGAGATTTTGATACAAACAAACATACAATCAAAAATATATAAATCAATTTATTTGTTTCAAGAAGTATAAATAAATACAGCTTGATATTTAATGATATGTGCGATTTCCTTTTTCCATGCCCATATGTGTAAAGTGCAAGAAAAATTGAATTATCTAGCTATCAACTAATTTTATAAGTCATCATCAGAGAGCTACCACAAGTTGCAAATTCTTCCTTTTCTACCAACCTCAATATTTTCCAATGTGTTAATACAGTGCTAACAATATTAAAGCTGTATAAGTGGCTATGAGTAAGTAGCAATACTAAATAGATGGTTTAAACTTTTTCTAATGAATGTATCTATTTGTCACAATATCTAATTGTAGTGATTTCAAAAATTAGGCAGTTCTAATAGTAAATAATCTCACAATTTTATACTTTAAGAAATATGTTTGGACAGAACAAATATTTTTCTACCAGTTGTGATCAATAAGTTTGATGATGATATAACAGGGTTGCCACTCAGACAGAATACTAAAATTCCCTGACTTTTCCAGGTTTTCCAGGTTATTTTACAAAAAATTCCAGTTGTCTTTTTCCACATTAATGTAATAGATAAATATTAATTTACAAAATAGTTAAAACTATAGAATAAGCGAGGAGACAAGTTCAACATTAGTCATTTAAAACAGGCCTGCTCAACCTACAACCTGTTGCAGTCTTCTATGAGCATGTGAGATGATTTATATATTGACAAATGTCTTTTTTATAATGAAAAAAAAAACTTTTTTCTACAGTTTAGTATTGATTTTTAAGAAACTTTTATGTAATTTGACACCTCCTTATCAAAATATTATGTAAATAAAAAAACATAAAAATAACACATTAAATAAAACAAATATTGTTTTATCTAGTATGGGGGCTACAACAAAAAACTGAAAAGTCTCCAGGCAGCCCACAGAACAATTTGGATTGGCTGGGGCTAATTTAAAACGTGCACAAATAATTAATTTAAAAAAGCATCAATAAAAACTTAATGTATAATTGAGAACTTATAGTTCTGTTTATTAACTATGAAAAAAAAAACCTAAATTATCGCCAAACAAATTTGTTAGCTGTACGTTCTTTAAATGCTTCCTGTGCTACAGGCTGGAAGCAAAAATACACAATATATATATAACATCCATCAAATCCGGCACGTGAAAGTTGCAAAATTAAAATCGGTACAAGCTACCGCATCATAACACACTTCTGCAGTATGTGATGTGATGTGTCTGATTGCTTAAAAGTGAAATAAATTTTTTTGCTAAAAATCACCTGACATGGATGCTAAGTTAACACACTTGCAGATTTTGTAAGCTCGACCTTGACAAAAGAACTAATGCACACAGAGTTTCATTATAATAATCTCTTTCATGGAGTGACAAAATGCCGTGACATCGTCATTTTTAGTGCTAAAAATTGCTCGAAACATATAACTTCTGAAAAAATTTCCCCGATTTTTCCAGGTTTTAGGAAAAAAACAGCAGTTTCCCTGACTTTTCCCTGACATTTTAACTCAATTTTCATTTTCCCTGACTTTTCCCAAAATTCCCGGTTTTCCAGGTCAGTAGCAACCCTGATATAACTTTTCAATAAATATAAAATTTGAAATAAATGAAATCAATGCAAGAAATAATTTTCCAATTAAAAAAATTTTTCTTGGAGGCAATACAATAAAGATTGGCAATATGGTCAATTTTCAATACATATAATATACAATATTATAACATTAAAAATCTCAATACCCCTCCAGTAAATCTTTTTCAAATTTGAGAATGCAAATCTTCTATAAATTATGAGAATTATATTAAAAAACAACTGAACAACTGAAACTGTACAAAAACCAATATATAAATAATTAAAACCAAGTTTTTCCTAATATATATAGGCATACTTTGTTATTGAGGTGGGCCATCATTTCAGACCACTGTTGTAAAGCAAATCAGCCATGGATGCCATGGTATTGGTAAGGCATTAGAGCATTATCCTAAACATCCCAATCTGATTCCAATGTGGTGGCAAAATTTTATTTCAGGAAAATTTATTTAAAAATTATAGTCTAATCATTAACTCAGCAGATGGTGGTACATTGACATGATTTAAAAATAATTATAATTATAGTTTAATTCTAAATTATTACATTAGGAGTTAATTTGGCTTAGAATATTTAGTTTTTAGATATTCTCTTACAAGGGGAGGTTCAGACATTCGGGTCACGGATTTTTTTGAAATTGCGCATACTTGTAGTAGTCCTCTAGGACAATATAAAAGTCACTACTCCAGGATTGTCGAGAAAATCGCACGAGAAGTTTCGTATTGACACTACTCCAGGATTGTCGAGAAAACCGCACGAGAAGTTTCGTATTGAGTACCTGTAATAGTCCCCTAGGACAATATAATGTGTGAGCAATAAAGTGCACTTACTCAAGCATTGATTGAGAAAATAGCACGAGAAGTTTCATATTTATTTCATATATTCTAAAATTTAGCCAATTGTTGAATGTCTCAGTAGCGTAGTGGTTAAAGATCTGATTTTATAATTGCGTGATCGCTGGTTCAATTTTTAGCTTTGACAATTTTTTTTATTTTTATTTATTTATTTTATTATTATTATTTTTCTTTTACATTGTTTTATATAAATACAATTATTTATATTTTTTTTTT
>AYEL01077353.1:0-10249 GCA_000484575.1 Olivierus martensii
AATTTCTTTTTTTACAACATCGAAACTAACCAGGTGGCATTCATAATTACAGTATACATTTTTAATTTTCTTATTTTAATGGATGATGAAATTTTAAATACGATTGTCGTTCCCTCGTTCCTACTTTATTTAGGCTATCTCCGAAATTACAAGTTAAGTTTTCTCATATTGCTGTCAAAAGTAAATTTACAGTTCTATTTCGAATACTGTTTATAAATAATTAATTTTTAACTACAAAACAAAAGTGAAAAACCAAAAATGGAATGACATTTCCGTAAAATTTTTGGATGTAGGAAGCGGGAAAAGTTATATAATTAAAACGTAGGAAGAGGGAAAGTTTTACATTGCAAGTATAGGAAAATGTTCGGACTTCCGAAAATAGACGTTTAAAGCGGGAAAGTCGTACGATACGGGAACGCACGAGCGGGGTTTCACTGTATTTTATTCCCCATCTTTATTTCTGTTTTTACATCCAAATACAATAATTTTTCTGTGCTAATCTTTTCCAAATTTTGTTTTAAACCCAGTCTTTCATCCATTAATTTTTCTTTCAGATTTTATACTATTAAATTTTCATAAAATTGGGAAACTTATGTTCACATATTATCGATGCAATTTTATTTCATGTTTTAGGTTATCCAAGATTCACCTTTTATTCCAATTCAATAAGTTGGTGATACATAGAGAGAAATCAGGGAAAAACTGAAGTTAAATACGATTAACACCCGTTTTAATATAATTAGTAATGAGAAGGACTGAGTGAAGGAGCTTAAAAACCAAGTGTATAGTATTCAATACTTCACCAGTTTGTTGGTTCCTATGCACCTCTACATATACCGGTTTACGGAAAATTCGCCCCCTGCATTTCGCCTCCGACAGTTCGCCCCCTACATTGGATATTTTTGGCATTATACTCTAAAGTTTTTATCAATCTTTTGAAATAATTTACATACAGTAGATCCTTAAATTTATGTGGTTATGAATTACATGGTTTCAGAAATATATGGCTGTGCAAGTCTTTTAAATTGTGTTGAATTCTGTAAATGTGAATGCAAAATTCATTAAACAATTTATTTTTTTGCAAAAATATTATTTATGGATTTAAATTTTCTTATCTGTGTTTAAAATATATTCAAATTTTATTTGGTTATTCTATTTACTAATATTCCTATTTTATATATATTGAATTTAAGCATTGTTGAATGTATGTGGTTTTTGACTTACGTGAAAATTTTGGGAAAAATTAACTTTATAGGTAAGGGATCTTCTGTACTATATTTGTTACTTTATAAAATTCACTATTTTCTTTATAAATACATCAAAACTTGCACTATGATTTAGAAGCAGAAAGTGACAATATAGCATATGGTATAATATTAAGACTGAAATTGTGGTTAAGTCCTTTAAAAAAAATTAAAAGAAATAAGTAATACATTGTATGGTACTGAAGGTCATTTATTGTATAAGAATGACAGTGATACGAGTAAAGAGGATGATGATAATTATAATGAAGCTATTAATGATCATGTCAGTAGTGAATCTGAAGTTGAATACTAATTAAAATAATAAGAGTAATAATCCTATACCTTTCTTGATTGGCTTTTTAGTTTTACTTTTATCAGATTTTAAATTTTCTCTGTTTTAACAATAAATTAAAATTGTTTTTGTTAAATTTACTGTTTCAAAATTAGGATGCATCTTCCTTATCACAGTGTCTTATAAGCCAATAAATGTGGTAGATTAATAAAGGTCTCTTTTTTGAATGAATATGTTATTAACTTTGAAATTCAGATAATAATTAGAGATAATAAGACAATTAAAACAACAGCACAAGTTCAAGCAAAAGATTGATATATTTATTATTTGAAAGACATCTTTCAGTTTAAAAAAGCATCTTCAGTAGCATCTAGTAAAAGAATTACAAATAGAACCAAAAATTGATTTTATTTACAATATAATTTAAGATGCCAAAAACCTGTCTAAGCTGGAATCCCAAGGGACCAGAAAATTTTTCCGCCTTAGACAGTTTTCCAGCTTATACAGGTTTCATTTTGGAATTAAAAAAATGACATTTAATGCATTTACAATACATTGTTATTGCAATAGTACATATTTTGGTAATATATAAATAAAATATAGCACCAAATTACTGATTTAGTCTACATAATAAAGTGCATATGGTATTTTTGAAAAGCAAATAAACTGGACATATAATGCTGCATTAGAAAGACATGGAACAAGTACGACTGAACTACAAGTTTTATTTTAAAATTTCACTCTTCAGTTCTTCAATATTCAGTAATTCAGTTCTTATATATAGTATTCTTATTAAATACAAAAATTACAAAGGTTTTTTCCACATTTTATCAAGAGTTTTTTATTTTGCATGTTTACTTAAACATGCTTCTTTTTCCATCATTGTATGTATTTGCAAAAGATTTTCAATAATTTGTATGCAACTGAAATATTCAGAAAATTCTTCTAGCACAGCCAATTTATTCGTAGCATTAGCAAAATTTCTTATTTTTTCTGTTTCTGGAAAGTCTCTTCCCAATCCTTTTTTCATTGCCATCTTCTTCTTTTATAGAATTTTCTTCTATTCTTGACTGGATCAAATCACTCATAGTTTGATAACCTGCCTCTATTAAAAGTTTTTATCAATGTTGACATATTCTTCAGCATTTATCTGCATACTAATGTCTTCAAGCTGTCCTATAAATGTCTAAATTCCATCAATGTGCGATACTTCAGAAAATTCTTCCATTCCTTGTTCAGGTTGACCAATTAGTTTCAAATTCAAAACCACTTTTTCCTTTATAAGATGGAAAAAATTATTATTTCTCCATTTTATACAGGTGTTGTTTTTATTCAATGAAATTTTAAAATGCTTTCTGTTTCCACGTTATACAGATATTTTCTTTGATATTTCTATGAAAGTTGTTCAGGAATAAAAATATTTTCCATGTTGAGCAGGTTTCCAGCTTGTACAGTCGGTTGCAGAAAGATCCGAACATCGTTCATAGGGGTAGCATAAGAGGAAGTAGTATGGATTACAAAGTCTGGAAATTCCAGGCACAGTTACGGAGAAGTAAATGGACTCTTCTGGTTGCAGAGGAAACGGGACGGGTAGATTTCAGAGATGCGAAAATTTCAATGACGTAATTGACATGATTAACTGCTATTATGAGATGTTTGCTGTATTCTTCCAGCAGTTTCAGTTTTTACAAAACATTGAAAGACAATTTTAGTTTTGAATATTCTCCTTATAACTTGTAAGAACATAGTATTGAATTTCATTTCAAATTAGGTGAAATTATATCGAACTTTGTATAAATTTAATAACAAAACATAAATAAGTCATCTAAATATATATGTCCCTGGAGTGATGTAAACTTTCAAAATTTAATTGTTTGTTCGCAATTCGTCGAATAATTAAAACCGACAGAGAAATGAAATGTTTATATGCTGATAACGTTTAAAACTCTCATTTACTATATATTTAGTCGCCTAAAATTTATTATTTATTGTAACATAAACTGATTTTGAAATATTTAACGTTTAATTTAATTAATTTCCAGGTAGATTTGGCCTATTAATTTTTTATACGCATCAGTGTTTGCCAGATATCAAGTAGTGACATGTTATATATGTTTTGTTTGTCTACAATATATACAGGACAACCTTTCCAGACAAGACCTTTGGAAATTATGTAAAATATTTATCCAGTCAGACAGAACTGTTAAAGTAACCGAGATCTTTCGCTCATCACTGATTTGAGTGATGAGCGAAAGATCTCGGTTACTTCGACTGTTATTTTAATTAGCAAACTAGAATACGTTGATAAACTGTTATGTAGTGTTATGATGAATAAAATATAAACAATAGGCATGTTAGGTATCAAACATAATTTACGTGCAAATATAGCGTAGCCCAGGGTTTCCCAAGGTGGGTTCCGTGAAATATATATTTAGGATTCCGCGAGACAAATTGCCATAATAGTAAAATAACACTTATTAATGTTATTACACGTTAAATCTTAACGTGGCGGGTTCAAGGTTAGAGTTAAGTGCTGCGCTATGGCGAGGGTGCAATGACTAGTGAGAATTTCATTGAAGGTTCTGCGGAAAAATAAGTTTGGAAACCCATGCAAAGCCTATATTTGGCCAGATAGAAATAAAAACGAGTCATTATAACATTTCAAACACAATTTTTTATTTTATAGATATAGGGCCTACTGGATACTTTCCGCCGAACTTTTCGGACTTCAACAACTTGTTGTCTGAATCGGCTTATTAAAGTGCACCTGAGTATGCAGATTATTGCTTGCTAATTCAGTCATTGCCAGTAATTTTATATCCCTAATTTGCTACATTAATATTTATTATGTTACCTAATGTATTTATAAAACATAAAAGTAAAAGATAATCAACGAAATAGTGTCCTGTCGTATAAATTTAAAACCCATTCAATGCACCTTCCTACCCCCGTTGCTAAGCGACTGCCTGCATGATCGCTACCACGTTATACTTACACCGATCTACTGCTGGAGTAATTACGCGATCCGTTTTTGCATATTGTAGGAAAGCCCAACTTTTTCCGCTAATGTTCGGATCCTTCTGCAACCAACTGTACAATGTCTAGCTTAGATAGGTTTTTGTGGTAATAAATATATATCAATCTTTTGCTTGAACTTGTGCTGTTATGTTTTAATTGTCTTATGAGAAGAAGCAAAAAGTATTTTGAATTTTATTTGAAGTAAAAGTAGAGAGAATAATTTAGAGAATTCAGTTTTTTTCATTTCAATGCATTAGAATATTTATAGTATTTTTTTAAAGAATATTAATATTTTAAAAAAAATTTCTATTAAAGAATGCACAATATTTTCAAAGATTAAAAATTTCAAATATAAAAGTAACTTGTTACAAACTTTTAACAAGTAGAAGTAGAAGTAACAAGAAAGTAACTTTTAACTATCAATATTTAATTTTTGTAGTTTCTAAACAAAAAATATACAAATTTTATGTCAAAAAAATTATCATCGCATTAGTAAACGAGTATTAACTTATAATCTGCGATATAATTTCAGTATAGTATAAAGTTAATGTTATACTGTATATATTCTACTTAGAAAATAATCAATCTGAATTATTTATAATTAAATTATAACTTAATAATCAATGTTTATTAATTTGGAGTATAGCGATATCATCTATTTATTTAATAATTAATTAATTAATTAAATTTGGACTAATGTGTAACCATCTATTATTTAATAATTAAATTTTAATTACCTGAAAAAATTTTTTGGTTCTAAATTGAATCAAAAACTTTGGGATAATCCTCAATGCAATAACCAATTAGATTACTAAAGCATTGGTTAATTTTCCATTTTGGGAAACTTATATATGAATTTATTTTAAGCATAATAATTTTTGCTTAAAATTTACTGTATAATAGTGGTGGCCAACCCCGTGCCCTTGGGAGCAAGTGCGCCTGCAGTTGGTCTGTTATGCGCCCACGGCAAGATTTCCAAAAAATTAATTTAAAATATCATTTTTTAACTTTTCTTAATCATATGAAAATAATTTTAAAATAAGTAGTAGTAATTTTATTTCCATCTGTTTATTAGTTTGAGTTTACTGCAAATCTACTAAAATATTGTTTTTATCTACTGAATGAGAGTTGTAATTTACAAAATTAAAAAAAAATAAATAATAACTAAAAAATGTAGTCTAAATATTTTTAATATGGTCCAGTTTAGCACCAAAATCTTTGATCTACTGACAGCAGTTGGCACATTCCAAGGCTGTGCGGGAAAAGGCTCTTGTGGACTCGGTTTGCATCATTCGCATTCATGCTGAAATGTGTACATACGACGATGACGCAATGGTATATTATGCATGTAAATTGATATTAACGACTGAATTGTGTGTATTATCTGTTGAATAGTTGTTTCCAATAATTCACAAATTTATTAAAGTTATTTTTGGATAAAAATACTTATTTATAACGACAAAAAAGAATTCTACATAACATGTCTGAAGCAGAATCAAATAAACAGCCACGTTTTTAACTTATACAGAAGTGAGGTGGCTTAGCAAAGGCAACGTATTAGAACATTTTCTTAATTTGATTGTTGAAATAAAAGTATTTCTTGAACAAAAAGAAGAAAGTTATAGTACTCTTGAAAATCCTAACTGGCTAGGTGATTTAGCTTTTTTGTTGACATTTCTCAGAAATTAAATCAGCTAAATCTTGAACTTCATGGTGAAAATAAAAATTTGGTAGATATGGTAAATGCTATTAAAGCATTTAAAGGTAAATTAACCGTTTGGGGTTCACATTTTAAAAAAAAATCCTTGGTGCATTTTCTTCAAATGTCAAAAATATTTCTAGAAAATCATATTCCAGAACATACATTAATTATCTAACTAAATTAAGTAATGATTTTAATGAAAGATTCAGTCAATTTGACAGTTGAAAGTTCAAAGTAAAAATTATGAATGCATTATGTTTATGTTTGTAACTTCAGAAAAACTTTTTTTATGGAATATAGAAAAGAAAAACTTGAAATTTACATCATCATTGCCATCTGCTACTGGATAAAATTAACTTTTTTTCTCTCCATATGTATCTATGCTATCTGCATTTATAGGAAACCAACTTTTTTCTAATATCATGTCTCCATCATTTGCCTTGCCTGCCAGGATATCTTTTCTCTTGCATTGGTTGCCATTCTGTAATTCTCTTTGTCCATTAATTATTGTTATATCTCACTAGGTAATCTGCCTATCACAACTTATTGCTGCTATCATTATGTCTTCTATTCTGGTTTGTTCTCTTATCCAAATGTTAGTATTATGGTCAATCCTAGTAAATTCTGATATGTATCATTCCATGCTTCTTTGGGTTGTTGCTAGTTTCTGTTCCAGTTTCTTTGTAAGGATCCATATTTCAGTTATATGTCATTACTGATAGCATGCACATGTTGAAGAGTTTCATTTTGAGGCATATTGATATCCTGTTGAGTCTTAGGAAGTTACAGTGGTCACATCCTAATTGCATCCTATGTTAAGTTTCTATCATCTGTTTTCCTTGTATTGTTATTACTTATCCTAAGTATTTGTATTTTTTATCATTACTGATTGTATCTTTACTTCTGTGTTGAACATTCCTTTTGTCTTCTCATAATTCAATTGTCACTTTCCTATTTTCTCACTTAGAGGTGACTTGAGGTCACTTAGTATTTCCTGTAGTTCATTTGGTGTTTGGGAAATAAGCATGATATCATTTGCAAATTTCAGGTAGATGAGATACTCTCCATTAACATTTATTCCTTTGTTCCCATCCAATTATTAATTAGAATATTTCTCCTAGGCAGACTGAACAGTTTCAGCAAGATGGTATTTCTTTGACAAGCTTCTAGAGTTTTTATCTTCCTACTAAATTTGTGTAGTTGTATTATGGCTGTTTGTTTCTCATAGATGATACATAATAATTCTATGCACTGGTGGTCTATTCTCTGGTTTCTTAATATTGTTAGTATTGCCCTTGTAGACACTGAGTCAAATTCTTTCTCATAGTCTACAAATGCCATATAGAGTGGAATGGGATATTCTTTTCTTTTGGGATGGTAGATATGAGTTACATCATTGAATAGCCTTTCTGGAATCAAGCATGTTGCATTGTTATTCAGATAGATAATTAAAAAATATACAAATTTTTTAAATTTATACACTTATTTGTAATCTTGTAAAATTAAAAATAGCTATGGGGCAACTTGTAATTTTATTTGATTTGAAATGATGACATGTCTGTGATCATTATAATAAGAAAATTCCAAAATACAGTACAGGATAAAAAAAACTGCAGTCCCTTAAACACTATTACAATTTGAAAATAATGATTTTAAAACAATGAATAATTATTGCACTAAGAATCATTAAATTAAAGACAAGATTAAATAATAGCCGAATTCAATGCCGAAAAAACATTTCAATATTCATTCGTGCCAGTGGAATTAATTACAAGTAGATTTTAAAATCGGTAAATTTACGATTACAAGAGACGAGGTTTTGCTTCAGATACCAATGCTGGATTTTCACTTTCCATGGCAATTTTGGAAGCCTTTAATATAGTACATTCATTCATATTGTGCTTTTTTAATCTTAATTATTATTTATTGCAAAAGCATTTAGATACTTTAATTTATCTTTACTAAATTTTTACTAAAATTTATCTTAACTTACATTTTCTGATTAAGCAGTGTTTGTCCCTGTGGTTGAAAATCGCTGACTGTAATTCCTAAACGTCTGACAGTTTCGATAAAAGTTTCTAAATTTTCTTCAAGTGTTTGAAGAGGTGAAGACATCTTGAAATACCACACAATTGACAACCAACTCAATAAACGGTGCTAACTACTACCACCAAGCTATCACCCAACTATCATCTCAGTTGAAATCAAAGGATGCAAAGCAAATTATCAAATTCACGTGATATTAAATTGCTTGTTATAGCCAAATTCTATTTTCAATTAATATTTTAAATTTTCATGTTAACTAGTATACCTTATAATTGTAGTCTTAATATAATTATTTTCATGGTTAATTTATATTATATTAGCTAAAGTATCTAGTTTTATCAGACTATTTCTGAAACATTGTTTTTCTACTTACGTATAACCCAAAGTAACAATTTACGTATAATCCAAAGCCCACCCCAAGCTATAACCACGGAATAACATGAATTCACATAATATTTTTAATTGTTAGACTTATTATCTTTGAATCAAAGCGAATATACTCGTTTTGCTTTGAATGGATTCTTCATATTTAAAAAAATTTCCGAATATTTTTGGAATCATCATTAAATGCTCTTTAACATAATAAGGATTGATTTAATTTGATTTATTCCGACCATTGATTTTTGATTACAACCAATAGATCATTGATTCCAACTAATCTCACAAAAGAAATATCTAAACTGCAATAGAGGGGAAAATATGTCAATATTACTTGGCATATTATATATATTGGCTTATTTTCTTTCTCTTATTATATTTTACGCGCTTCCATCCTGCAAATATTACCGGTGATGACTTTGGCAGTCAAGTGAAAGATGTCTTCAATGGTTCAACCATGGATTCTTTTTTTTGTCAACAGATGACGCCATATTCATTCTCTAAGAATACTCTGTGACGGGGCGAAACAAGCCCTTCCACAGGCTGCCACCCCTGCGAAGGGGTCAGCCGGATTGTAGAGGACGGGGAATCGACAGGTCGGACCCGGACCCCATGATAAACATTTTCAAGCGGTGGGATCCAAGACGCGAACCCGGGTCCTCCAGAGTGGAAAGCCGAAGCGTGTTCACGCGGCCAATCCGGCTGACTAAACCATGGGTTCAACCTAGACTTCTGAAAATCTAAAAGTCCATTTCAAATATTTTTCTTGTATTGGTCTCGGACCTGGGTCTTAAGGCAGAATACATATGTTTGTTAACGAGTTCGAATCTTAACGTACAATCGTTTTACGCAGTCAAAGAGCGCGTCTCAACCTACATCAATTTTTTTACGAGCTGAATTTCAATATAACGTAGTGCTGAACCAATCTTATCGATATATCGGATTTACCGATATGTATTATATCGGCATTTTTTGATTATCGATATATTGTAGTATCGATAAATGAAATATTTGATATTCAAGGGGTGTATTTCTTTATTCGATGGTCTTCTCACTGGTCAGCCTGATCACGGACGAAGTTGTTCGTTTATTCTCCTGAATGTCACTGACGTGTTTCGTTTTTCCCGTGATTGGGACGAGAGTGAGTTTCGTCTCGTCACTAAACGGACCGTATACTGAAGCGTGTTCAATATACTAGCCGGCTAAGTTAGAATTCTAACTGACTGAGTGGGCGGAGCTAAGAATAGGCTAGTTTGTATTGAACGGTTTTCTAAGTTAGTCAAAATGGCCGACAAAATGAAAAATGTCGTTTTAGCTATATTAAATCAAAAAATTGCGAAATTGATGTAGCATTTGAAATTATGACTCATTTATGTAGTGAAACAAAACAAGATTTACTATTACAAGCTTTTATATATATATTTAAAGATATAAAAGAATTCGCTTCAGTTAAAAATTATTATGAATCAATCATATCAAGATACAACGATTTAGATTTTAAGAGCCATTTTCGTATGTCTCGACATTCGATAGAGGTAAGAAAGCTACGAAATTAATAAATATTTTATT
>AYEL01077355.1:0-42302 GCA_000484575.1 Olivierus martensii
TGTATATTAGTTATTTTGAAATGTTTTCATTATTATTATTTAATATCATTAATATATTTTTGATATATAACTTGTTTGTACAAATATAAATTTTCGATAAAATTATATTAATATAATATACGTTGTTTTCCGAAGCTTGAAAATAGAATATATTTATATAAACACACAGGTTTCATTAATGTTTAACAATTCGGAAAGAAATTGTTATCAAATTTGTATTATAAATATTTCGAATGTATAAAGTCTAAAACACGATTAAAAATCAACGTTTTGTTTTTAAAAGTACATTTAACTTCTTAAAATCGGAAATAAATCAAGAAAGTAGTATTCACAATAACGATTACTGTATATAGGAAGTACAGCCATTTTTGTGATGTCATATCCTGGCTTTGTTGATGACGTTTAACTGTTAGTAGCACCATCTATGTTACGTTCTGTTCTAAGCAATGTGATTGGTTCCTTACATGACTACGTCATGTTGAAAGTTACCATTGAATGTATAGGAAGTGTCCCATCTGTATATTCGTAATCTGTGCTATAGATCATCACCACTGTATATAGAAATCTGTGATCATCACAGATCTGCATTACTGATGATTTATTTAATAATTCTATAATTATTGTATTAATTGATCTGATCTGTGTATTACAACTGAGACAGGCTACGTGGATAGCCGAAAACGTTTTTGATTAAACGATTTTTCTTACTCATTTGGCTTATTGGTTGCTTTTATTCATTAAATTATAATTTTAATATATTATTTAAAAGAATTTTGATCCTGCCGAGCTTCTCTGAAAATGGCATTTCACTTTTTTTGGATTGCTGGCATTATTCAAACCTATGATACAGGCGGCCGGATGGTTAAATGGTAACGCTGTAAGCATGCCATGCAGGAGGACTCAGGTTCGTGTCCCAGGTCTGGTATTGCCTGAAAACTTTTTTCGGGGTACTGGGCCCGGCCCGACGATCCCCATCCTTCACCATCCAGCCTCTCTCCACGGGTGTGGGTGTACCCTGTGGTTGGAACTGATATCCTGCCCCTTAGTAATCTCCCTGATTGGAAATGGGTGTAAAATATGCAAAAAAAAAACCCATGATTCATATGAAAGCTGATCTGCTAAGAAAATTGGTTTAATTTTAACATGTCACTCTTTTATAATATCTTAGTCAACAAATGCACCTCTTAGGATCTTTCTATTTTGGTTACATAATTTTTCTAAGAGAATTTTATCACCTCGGACAGTTATTAGGTGAAGGCAGGATTTTGAGATTTTTTTTGCCTCTTTCCAATCAGATAAATTACTAAAGGGCAGGATCACTTCCAACCACGTGCTTACACCCACACTCACGGGTCTTTTTGTTAACAGATAATGCCACACTTCATTCTGGAAGAATAATATGTGGCAGGGTGAAATAAGCCCTTCCACAGGCTGCCCATCCCTGTGGAGAGGTAGGACCTGAGACTCGAACCCAGGTCCTCCAGGGTGGAAAGCTGAAACATTTCCATGCTGCCAATCCAGCCGACTGTGAAGGGGGGTCAGATGGTGAAGGATAGAAATCGCTTGGAAAGTGCTGCCCTAGGCTATATTTCATTGATGCAATATGGCCCTTTCTCTGGAGATGATGAGCTGTTTTATTGACAGAAACATTTTTAAATATCTGTAAGAATTACATGAAAGAATAACTTCACTTTAAACTGTAAAAACTAATAAAACTGATTGGGAAAAATTTTATTATTTTTGGATGCCCTTTTCAATTGGGAGAAGGAATGGAGTTTTATACTTATTAAAACAAACTTATAAAAAAATTACTAAAAGAAAAACAGACTAATGAATCCAATGACTAGGGTTATCAGTCCTGATTAAAATAATCAAGTAAAATTTTATTCTAATTTTATCTACCAATTTGATCAAGATACAATGTTTCCTTTAATGAATGAGGATTGAGGTTAGATTTGAACCTTCTCTTCAATTTGACATGATTGGTGAAATTAAAGAAAATAGGAATTGTTTGTTTTTTTTTTGAAACAAACAATTCTTAACAGTTTGACAAAAAGTTTTGTCAGTTTCTCTTTTTAGATTTTTTCCATTTGTGTCCATTGCTAGATTAATGTTTGTTTTTCTCCTTGTTTGTCATTATTTTTGTTTTCTATCCAGTTTTATCTAGCAAAAAAAGGAAAGAAATAATGAAAAATTGAAAGGAAATTCTCTCATAGGTATGTTTATAAATCTCATATTAAATCTCTCTTTTAATGTTGGATTTTTTGTTAGTTTCATTATCTTTATTCTATGTTTAATTGTCTTCATTTTTAAATTTTGTTGTATTTGTATACTAGTTACTTATATTATCATCATTATACATATATGTATATATATTTATATCATTAAATATAATATGTTGTTATAGAAAAAAGTTTAGTTATTGTCCAAATAAAGTTATAACAGCACTCTAAGCAAGGTATTCTTAATTTATTAATCAAGAAAAACGTTTTCGGACCTGATTATGGTCCATCTTCAGTTCTACAGTACATAATAAAGCTTTCTATAATTCTTATATCGTTATCGAACAACAATTTTTTAAACATTAGAATTGTGGAACAATTAATAACTTAAATATATGGTTTTTTATACAGATTTTTTGTTTATAAATATGGAGAAAAAACTTGTCTTAATACATTATTAATAATTTTGGTAGAGTGGCATTTAAGCCTAAATTAATAGCTATAATAAATATATATATGTATAATTGAAATTATAAATAAGGCTTAGTAATGAATATTATATAAATACAGATATATACATATACAAAATAAAATCGTATAAATACATATAGAGATAAAAATATAACTATTTGAGACTATTAAAATAAATAAGAATAAAGTCCGAATTCAAGAATAACGGAGTCTACCCATGTAACAATCATAAGTGTGAGACGTAATATTAGCATTATCTGTATAAAAGGGCACACATTATAAGCTGGATTTTTGTTAATGTAAAAATATATCAATGGAGCTCTAACAATATATCTAAATATTGTTAATTGCTGCCCATACCCAGGAAGACGGTATATCACATGGGAGGTTATCATTGATTAATTTCTTATTACACGAACGTTTTATAATTTGGATTGATTCCTGTGTTGTCAAACCTCTCCCATTTAGTATAGTTTTTACGATTTTAGTATTATCCCATTGTATGTCGATATCCGACTCATAAAATCTGGTGGCTAGAGCTGTAGTTAACCTACCTGCCTGTATATCAGCTTTGTGTTCGCTAATTCGCTTAGATATATTTCTTGCAGTACTCCCTATATATATTTGGTGTAACCCTTCATTTTTATTAAGTACAGGAATTTCGTAAATGCCAGATTTTCTATTTTCTGGTATCTTGTCTTTCTCATTTCGCAGATAGTTAAATAGTGTATTTCCCCTCTTCCATGCTATCTTACATTCTGGCGGTTTTATAACTTTATTACATATTTTCGCTAAGGTTTTATCATATGTAATATCAATATAATTACAATTATACGTGGTGTTCTGTGTATTAGGTAACCTTGGTGGGGCATTGAGTAAGGAACTGGAGATTTTATCCCATACTCCTAGCATCGTTTTATACTTGTATCCGTATTTCTTCCCTTGTTCAAGTATCAATTTTAATTCCCTGTTTCTATCAGACCACATTGTGATATGAGTATGTAACCTAGTAAATAATGCCCTAAACGCAGCTAATTTATAGTGGTATGGGTCTTTTGACCATGACGGGATCATAACAAGCCTATAGGTGGGTTTTTTATAGATCATGCTTACATAGTCACCGCTTACTATATCCACTTGGACATCTAAGAAGTGGAAAGACGAGGTAGAGGTTTGTTCTATTTTTATATGTATGCCTAATGTGTGGTCTGTGAGGGCGTTAGCCAAATCTTGTTCCAATCTCTTGCCTTCCCATATTACACACACGTTGTCTACGTATCGAGTATATACATTGTCATCTACGTATCGAGTATTTTATTTTCCAGGGCAAATATTATCTCCAAAGAACAGGAGTGCCTATAGGCGGCCCACTCGCAGGAGTTATGGATGAACTTGTCCTTAGGTTCAAAGAGACATATGTGATAGAACGCTTTAAATCTGAAATAAAATTATATACTCGATACGTAGACGACGTGTGTGTAATATGGGAAGGCAAGAGATCGGAACAAGATTTGGCTAACGCCCTCACAGACCACACATTAGGCATACATATAAAAATAGAACAAACCTCTACCTCGTCTTTCCACTTCTTAGATGTCCAAGTGGATATAGTAAGCGGTGACTATGTAACCATGATCTATAAAAAACCCACCTATAGGCTTGTTATGATCCCGTCATGGTCAAAAGACCCATACCACTATAAATTAGCTGCCTTTAGGGCATTATTTACTAGGTTACATACTCATATCACAATGTGGTCTGATAGAAACAGGGAATTGAAATTGATACTTGAACAAGGGAAGAAATACGGATACAAGTATAAAACGATGCTAGGAGTATGGGATAAAATCTCCAGTTCCTTACTCAATGCCCCACCAAGGTTACCTAATACACAGAACACCACGTATAATTGTAATTATATTGATATTACATATGATAAAACCTTAGCGAAAATATGTAATAAAGTTATAAAACCGCCAGAATGTAAGATAGCATGGAAGAGGGGAAATACACTATTTAACTATCTACGAAATGAGAAAGACAAGATACCAGAAAATAGAAAATCTGGCATTTACGAAATTCCTGTACTTAATAAAAATGAAGGGTTACACCAAATATATATAGGGAGTACTGCAAGAAATATATCTAAGCGAATTAGCGAACACAAAGCTGATATACAGGCAGGTAGGTTAACTACAGCTCTAGCCACCAGATTTTATGAGTCGGATATCGACATACAATGGGATAATACTAAAATCGTAAAAACTATACTAAATGGGAGAGGTTTAACAACCCATGAATCAATCCAAATTATAAAACGTTCGCGTAATAAGAAATTAATCAATGATAACCTCCCATGTGATATACCGTCTTCCTGGGTATGGGCAGCAATTAACAATATTTAGATATATTGTTAGAGCTCCATTGATATATCTTTACATTAACAAAAATCCTGCTTGTAATATGTGCCCTTTTATACAGATAGTGCTAATATTACGTCTCACAATTATGATTGTTACATGGGTAGACTCCGTTATTCTTGAATTTGGACTTTATTCTTATTTATTTTAATAGTCTCAAATAGTTATATTTTTATCTCTATATGTGTTTATACAATTTTATTTTGTATATTTATATATATCTATTTATATGATATTCATTACTAAGCCTTATTTATAATTTCAATTATACATATATATATTTATTCTAGCTATTAATTTAGGCTTAAATGCCACTCTACCAAAATTATTAATAATGTATTAAGACAAGTTTTTTTCTCCATATTTATAAACAAAAAATCTGTATAAAAAACCATATATTTAAGTTATTAATTGTTCCACAATTCTAATGTTTAAAAAATTGTTGTTCGATAACGATATAAGAATTATAGAAAGCTTTATTATGTACTGTAGAACTGAAGATGGACCATAATCAGGTCCAAAAACATTTTTCTTGATTAATAAATTAAGAATACCTTGCTTAGAGTGCTGTTATAACTTTATTTGGATAAGTAAAGCAAGAGATTGTGATATTTTAGTTTAGTTATTGATTGCTTCTGTAGTTTTCCTTTCTTACTCCAGATCCACTTATCACTGATTACCCACATCTGCTCACAGCTTTTCAACCATCATCTTGATGTACAGTCTATGACAGAAAGGTTTTGACATCAGCGGAAAAGGTTCGGCTCTTTCGTACAATACGCAAAAAACTGATTGAGTAATTACTGCAGTTGATCATTGTAGGCTACACTGTGGGTTGCAATCATTCCATCAGTTGATTAGCAATGGGGGAGTGGAAGGAATATTGCATATTTAAGCGTTTAACACAGATCGCATTACTCATATCAAGTACGTCATAGAAATTCTCCCCCTCTGTGAAATATTCCCATCCCCTATTTCTACTGCGGTAAGAACGGTCTATTTCATTACAAGCTGCTGTGTGGAGATTTTCCAGACTTTACAATTGAAACTACTTCCTCTAATGCAGCCACTACAGTAGATGTCAAAACCTTTGTCATTGATTGTACATTGAAAATTCATCTGATTACATGTTTTATATAAAGCTATAAACTGTACATCAATTTTAATATCATTTGTTGTGTTGGAGAACATGGTCTAAACTGCTCCTGGTGTCAGGACCTGATATTCAACATTAATTAGGTGTACTAGTCTTTTTTTCTCAGTTTGATGCTCTCCTATTGGTATTTTTAAAAAATTTAAATTATTTTTATAAATTTGACTATAAGCCATTTATAGGCACTTTGAAATTTTTTTTTTTAAATCTGATATAATTCTCTGCATTTCTTAAATAAGAATTTTTGATGATGAAAGCAAACCTTCTGATTCTTGTTTTTTTATTTTTTGAAGAGAAAAAGAAATGAAATAAAGTCCAGAATCAGCCTTTTTGAAAAAACTTCAAAAACTAACTTTTAACTCTTAATAATTAATAGATACTATAGTGATTTTTTTTTAGATAAATTAATACTGTTGTTATTATTTATTATAAAAAGTGAAAGTATAATTCAATTATTTTATAGCAGATTCCAAAATATAAGATGTTTTATTATATTATTTAGTGTTCAAAAATATCCTACATTCAATTATTATTTGATGTTGATATATCTTAGCAATAAAGTCTTTAAAAATATTAAATTAATAAATGAATTATTCTACTCTTCAATTTTATTCCTCCAGAAAAAAAGTGCTTGAATTCAGCAATGATTTTAATAGATAGTTCAATTAAATCTTCTTATTTAATGACAAGATTTTTAATAAAATTTATTATGCTTTTTATAAAAAATTTATATGAAAACATCAATTAGCTCTGTGTATCTATGATATTCTTCAAACAACTGATATTTAAATTATGACTGATTTTTAGACTTAAAAGGTAATAACCATGATGCAGCTAGCAATATTTTGAATAAGTAATGATTAATTATGCTTTTTATAAAAAATTTATACTGTAAAAGATAAATATAGCAAATTGCTATAAAACTATAGAAACTTTATGACCAAAAACATATATTATTATTTAATAGAAACATTTTATTGATTTTAATTTGATTTTAAATATTATATACATATATGTATATATTTTATTTATAAAGCATTCTACAACTCAAGCAGCTCTTCAAGCTGCTCAAGCATTAATAACTCAGGCAGAAACACAAGGAGGACCAAATACAGTGCTCAGGGTAATTGTAGATAATATGATTTATCCAGTAAACTTGGATATTCTTTATCAGGTATGTGGTAAAAGTATCATTTATTTTTAAATATTAATATAGATTACAAAAATATGTATTGTAAAATTATATTTACATATATTATTTGTATATAAAATAGATATTTTCAAGAGTGGGAAAAGTGCTAAAAATAATAACATTTACAAAAAATAGTAAGTATTCTTTAAGAAACTTTAAGTTTTAAAATATAATAATCTTCAAATTTACACAAAAGTTTTTACAAGCAATTAAATATTCATTAGTTTGGTAGATGACGAACCCACTTATAGTTACATAGAGAATCCTGAGATAGGAAATACAGTGATACCTCACAATTCAATATTTGAATTTTGCGGGCGTGTGCATATAATTGTGTGATGTCATTTGCTATTTGTCAGTTCTTGTTGGGCTGCTTTGATGTTTGCCCTTTTTGTTTGTATTAATAACTACTGATGCACAAATTTTTTTACTTTCTGAAAAATGCAGAATTGAAAATTATTATTCTTTTGAGTGAAATGTAAGGATGGATTCAAAGAACACTGAACAGAGGAATATATCTGGGAAGAAAACACTTTTGACTGAGCATAAAGAAGAAAGAGATTGTAGATAAAGTGCAGAAAGGTAGAACAGTGAAGATATAACTTGAGTATGACATTCCTAGGACAACTGTGGCAGCATTTTGCAACAGAGAGAGAAGATTGTGGGTGCTAGGGTGTCTTCTGGAAGACGTCATTCCAACATCCAAGGACTAATAAATTATGTGTATTATGTATAAAATAGTGTATTTTGTAATTTAGTGTGTTAAACAATAGCAAAATACATATAGTAAAGAAAATAATATACTGTATCTCTCTCATCTCACATTAGGGGAAGTGGGATAAAAGTCTGACAACAAATTAATCTATTTTTTATGGTCTTATATGGGAAATATTGTCCGCAATTTTGACAATAGTTTGGTGATGGATTAGTGTCAAATTGCGAGGTACCACTGTACCTGAATGATAGTAATATTCCCTAAGTCAAAGGACAATACTTCTTTAAAATTACTGTACAGTGCAGTATTGTCTGACCAAATTAACTTTCAGCTATGACATCATAGTTTTTCAGATTACTATTGAAAAGGGAAAAAGGGGTTAAAATTCAAATATAGATGTGATAAAACAGTTGTTAAAATGTTTTTATGATATTATTTAAAAAATTAATTCTTAAGACAATTTATCTTTGTATTTTTGTTAATGCTTCTTCTAGCATAGATAATGAAATTTGAAAAATGGTATATGATCAACAGTACACTAATCATTTTTATTTGTATATTGTAATTGTTAACTTTATGCATTTGAATGTATAAAATTGGCAATTAATGAACTTTGAAGCTCAATGAATTAATAATAAATTACTAAAAAAAGTTCAAGCAGTTCAAGTTTTTTGAACACATTCAAGCTTCAGCAAAATCTAATAATATTCAAAATAAAATTTATGTATTAAATTTCAAAATAACATTCTATTTCATTTTTTTAATGTTTTTTTGTATAGATAACTGCATTCTTATCTAACAAGAAAATAAATACATTGATGAACTGAAGTGTCAGGAATTAATATAGATGTGGTACTGTCTGAAATTTCTAATCAAGTTTGTGCAATCTTGATAGTTCTGATAAATTAGCCAATATTGATAATTATTTTGCACTCATCTGAAACATTTGATTCCTGTTTCTAGTGAGTGTTTATGCTGGTTTGAATTCTGTTCCATTAGTTATAATGAAATTTGTTTTGTATATTTTTTGATTTTCTTTTCCTATTTCTTTTCACTTCCTATTTGAATATCTTATCATGCCCCTCTGAATAATAATATTTCTTGCAGTTGGTGAAATTGCTTATTTCTGATTTGCTATAGCAATGATTTGTTTCATCTAATTAGACAGTGAAAAATTTCTTTTGATATTGATTGTAAGTTGTATTGTGATTTTAGAAAAATTAAAATGTAATAAAAATGGGAATTTTTGAATTGAAAAGTATTGTAAATATGACACTTCAAAATTTGTTTGAAAATTATAATAATTTGTTGTATTCCTTTAATTAGGAAAATTTTCATGTTTAAAAAAGATAATATAAGAGATTTCTGCAAACTTCCTAATCAATGGAAATTTATCCTAAAAAAGAATCACTAATGAGAACATTTTATTATTATTATTTATATTAATTATTTTATTAAAGCATTCTAGATCGGTCTTCAAAATTTGTTTGAAAATTATAATAATTTGTTGTATTCCTTTAATTAGGAAAATTTTCATGTTTAAAAAAGATAATATAAGAGATTTCTGCAAACTTCCTAATCAATGGAAATTTATCCTAAAAAAGAATCACTAATGAGAACATTTTATTATTATTATTTATATTAATTATTTTATTAAAGCATTCTTATTTATTTTTTTATATATTAATATATAATTTGTATTTTGCAAATTTAAAAACAATTATACTATTAACTTAAAATTAACAGAATGTTAGATTTTAAATTAAAGAATGTAGAATAGTTTAAACTTACCAATTTAAATATAGTTATCTATTTAAATAGTTAAGTTTAAATTATTCTACAGTAAGAATACAACTTATGAGGGTTATAGCTCAAAGCACTTTTGTTATTTGTACTAAATAAAATAAAGTTGCTCCAGAAAAATTGAATCATTTATTTATTTTGAACATATTGGATTAGATAACATTTTTTAATGAATGTCATAAATTTAAACAAATGCTGTGATATGGCAGAATTCAATAGAATTTAGAGACTTAAATGAGATAATGTGCTGGTAATGAAAATGTCTAAATGTCCAAGAATGAAAATCCTGGTCCTGAAAAAAATACTGTTTATCTAATTCTGTTCAGTTTGTTATGGGATGACAGGTTAGATTATCATCCTTTGTCAATGTTAAAAAATGCATTGCCATCTATAATCTGTTTCAAGATAACCTGACAGCCGAACCACCAAAGATAGCCTTATATTCATACGCGATTTGTAAATAAATGCACATGCAACAAACAAGCACTCCTCCGGTGTTGTTTTGAGAGCTGTAATAATGAATCGTTTATCATGATAGAGATAATACGGAATATATATGACAATTTCCTAAATTTATTTTGAAAAGTTAGCTTTCTTTTTAATACTTTTCAGTACAGTAGTTTTAGTAAATAATAAAAATATGTCTTGTTTATTTTATTCGTACTTATTATAGAAAACATTGTGGAAAATAGCTTATTAATATCACAAACTATAGTTCAAAAATATTATTAAATATATAGCTATTATTTCAAATAACTCTAATAGAAACAAGAACAAAAATTTCGTCTCGTGATTATAAAACACGCATATTTTTATATCGTTTCAATATTTTATTTCCTAAAACAATAAATTATATGATAATATATAATTTTTGTATTTTAAAACATTAATACTAAATTTAACTAACAGGGACTATTTTTTTTTTTTTTGTGTGTAGAAATATTCACAACAATGGTAGTGATTTACTGTCAGCTTATCTTGAAACAGACTATAGAAAGAAGAATCTTGTATTACATTTGCCAGAATTAAAACGAGGAATCTATCATATTCACCAAATAAGAAAAGAACATTGTATTTTGTAGTACAAGAAAATGAACAAATACAGAAACATTTGAAAAAATTTCATATACAAGTGTTCCCTGGTTTATGTATATCTAACTTCTGTAAATTTGGACTTTATATAAAATATTTTTTTTTTTTTTTCAAATATAGAATATAAACCTGTATTGTATTTGCAACTTACAAGTGTGAACATGTTTATTACATTTAAAAATTAATGCTACTTAATTTGTTGATGTTTTGCAATATAATTTGTTAATCTTAAATATTATATTACTAATATGATATTGTATAATGCAGTTTAGTCTCCCTTTGTCAGGAAACAATATGGCATCATAATGTTGTATAGGTGCAGCTACCATTGTCTGTTTAGCCTTGGAAGTTTTTGATTCAGAATTTTTGTTAAAAGATTATTTTTTAAACTTATGCAAAATTTGGGTTATGTAAAAAACTTCAGTTTAAATTATTTGCATAAACCAGGAAATACATAATAGCATTAATTTTATTATTCATGTGTGTTTAATTATTCAATATTTATTAAACTTTAATATTTGTTTTAATTAAAATTTAAAAAATTATGTTTTTAGACACATTCCAAGCATTGATTCAATTTCCTGATATTATAACTGCTCAGGCTGCCAAACTGGTATTTATTTATTATCATCTTATTTTTTATTTTGATTTTCAATAATACAATTTTATTTAATATATTTGCAGTCTTTAGATGGTTTAAATATTTACAATGCATGTTGTACCCTTAGAATAGAATATTCAAAATTAAATAATTTAAATGTTAAGTACAATAATGAAAAAAGTAGAGATTTTACAAATCCAAATCTGCCTACTGGAGATCTTGCTTTAGATAGTCTGGGATTAACAGGTATGTTATGAAAATTCTCATTTTTTAGAAATTTAAAATCAAATTTTTCACTTTCTATGTTAATTTATTATTTCTAAATGCAAAATAATTTTAAGTTAATTAAATTGAAAGCAGTTATTGCCCAAACAGCAATATTTCTTAAAATGCTGTTTGGATTTGTATGTTGTTAGAAAGCAATGAAAAATATATATATAAAGTTTATGATAATTACTGTTTTAAAATTAAAATAAAAAAGGCATGCATACATACATACATACATACATATATGTAATTAATAATTTAAAAACTGACAAATTCAACTTTAATAGAAATAAATTCAGTTTATTTCCTTACAAGTTATATTTCTTGTTTTTAAATTATTGGGAGTCTGATTTATGACAATTCACATTTACAGTAACTATATATAAAATATTGCTACTGGTATGTACTTCTGATGGTTGTTATTTATAGCAAACATCTGAAGTACAAAACACTTCAGTTTTCCTTCAGAGGACTGGTGATCGAATCCTGATCTCACTTCTTGAGAAATTTATTCAAAGGGGCTGATCAGGTCTATTAATGTCCATCCTCTGTAGTTTGATTGATCCCTCTATGATAGGGACTGAAATTAATTCTGCAATTTAATTATTGGCCAATGATTGGAAAGATCTGCTAGATAAGAGCATATGTCAAATGATGGGGATTGTTGGGTTGGATCCAGATTTTTTTAAAAAGATAAGTAAAGTTTAGGACCCAGAATTGAACTGTGATATTCTAAGTAATAAATGACAGCTTTATCATATCTGATGACAAGATTGATGGCAAAATTGAACCCTGATATTCTAGGTGATAAATAACAGCTCTATCATTTCTGATAATATAATAAAATCTAGATAATAATTCTTTGCCTTCAGCTGGTTTATTTATTATAGACTGCATCTAGGAAACTTTTTTAGATTGTTTTATAACAATTAATGCTAATTCTTGAAGAAATTGTGATCATTTATATAATTAAACAGCATTTCAATACATTTCAATGAATAATGATGATATTTTTTGAACTCAGAAATATATAATTTTTTAATAGTAATTTATATCCCAATTTTATGAAAATTCCATTCTATGTTATATAGAAAACTTATGACAATCTGCATTAATGTGGGAATTTTTTAAAAAATACCCATTAATTTTCATTATTATTTTATGTTTTCTTAAGATTTTTTTGATTTCTAAAAGAGACAGCTGAACACTGGAAAATGCTGATATAGCATATTATAATATAAGCAAAATTTTTTTTCATTCACTGTTTAATTCATATTTAATATAGTAGAATATTAACCCTTTGCACTCCGCTGTCAATAACGTACTTGACAGCGCGAAAACCTGCTACAACTCCGTTGTCAATAACGTACTTGACAGGGTCTGGTGCCCTTATTTTTATTTATATTAATTTAAATTGATTCACTGCAGTCAGTCATTTTTTCTATTGCATATAAAAAGGGGATTTTATTAAAATGTATGTCATTGTGCATGCGCACATTTTTTTTTATTAGAATCATTTTCTAAGTATGTTAATATAATGGCTATAGATGCTATATTCTGAAATTTTTCTGTAATATGACACTTTATAACTGTGATATTGTTTTTATCATGTTGCATCACTACCTGCTCTTGAGCTAGCATGATATTGATAAGAATAGAACAAAGGGGTAACTCTCAGAAATTTTTTGTTTCTGAAAAAGTGTGATAATTTTAAAGCAACTGATTATTATTACAATAACAAAAAAGCCTTAAAGATTTCCCTGCAAACCAAATGAGATCAAATGATTTTTATATCTCCATACTATATTTATAATATTTTATCATTAATAAAATCATACATAGAAAAAACAAAATGTACTTAAACATGAATATTGAATTGCAAAAAATGCTAAATTCTTATGTAAGTGCTTGTTTTTGATGATTCTATACAGAATCACAGAATGGATTACAATTTTTAAATTATTATATTAAAAATCTTTGCTGGATTATATATACAGGTAGTCCTCAACTTACAATGGCCAAAAATTATTTTAAAGACTAATCAGCAATATTAACAGCTAAGTTTCACTTTATTTTAATGTTCCATAGTTTTTGGCTATTAGACCATCTTCAGGTTAAGAAAATGGCCTAATAGCCGAAAACGTTTGTAACATTAAAATAAAGTAAAATTTAACTGCTAATAGTGCTGATTAGTCTTTGAAATATGAGTATAAGCAGTTGTAATTTACAGTTTATCCAAAAATTATTACTAAAAATTCTCTAATTCAACTTTGCGGCTTGCATATACATACATGTATTACATTGCTTTTGTATACACATTTCAGCATTGTCATCATTCGGTAAGCAAAGCCTTATTACTGTATTTCATCTTAATTCTGTCATGTCCAGTAAGAGAAATAATACTACTGATGAAAATTCCAATGTAAAAAAGATGATCAAGAAAACTTTGTTTAACCGTTTTAAGTTGAATAGAAACTTAATTTATGAAAATATTAAAACAGAAATCAAACAAATCAAAATTAAAAAAGTCCTCGACTTACATCAGAATCAATTTGCAACGGAAATGTTGGAACGGAACCCTGTCATAAGTCGAGGACTACCTGTATTTGTCTAGTCTGACTAAGTCTTTTTTTGAATTTGAGGCAAATCTTGATCTAACTCATATTAAATTATTGATGTTCATTTCATTAAATGTAAACTTTAAAAATCTTTGCTATACTTGACAAAATACAAAAATAACAGCACAAAAACAGTTTAGACTTAAAACTTCTTTAATTATTATTAAATAGTAATAACATTTTTGGCTTCAAAATGAACCCTCATTAGTTACACACACTGTCTAAAGAATAAGCGTATTGAACAGTCTACAATTCCTAAATTCAAAAACAAAATTTGCATTCATTCTTATAATTAAAATATGATTATTTAAAAAAAAAAAACATTACATGACATAATAAAAGAGTAAATGAAGATTAACATTAATTTTTAACAATAATTCTTAATAATAGATAAAAAGGTTTATGCAATACATTGATATTATTATTATTATTATTATTATTATTATACAACTTAAATAATATTTAAAAACATAACACATGTATGTTATAGCCCAAAGTTCTATATAAGTTACATACTGGATTGCATTAGTGTTTCTCCAAAATCCAATTTTTAACCTTGTTTTTTATATTTGATTTTTTGTTTTACTTATCACTTCCATGCTAGGCTTATGCTATATGGATCTGATTTATTAACAATGTTCTCATCTCATAATTTTTCTTCATATATAATTTCTTTCTGCTATTTTACATTACTTGGGTTCTTCCACTCTTATCAGTTTTGTTCTCTCCCAATCTATATCTATATCACATATACATGTTCTCTGCAATAACATCATTTTTTTTGTGTATTTGTTGCAATATCAACCTTATATTCCTCTAAGTGTTCTATGCTTTGGGATGTATAGCTCAGGAGTGATCAACCTATGGTGATTTTTACAGATTTAATACATTGTCTTAATGTTTCCAATTATTATTATGATAATTTGATATACTGTATTTAATAGTCTATTAAAATACTTTGAAATTGTGTTTTTTCTTAATTCCTTCAACATTTTCGATCCCACATTAAAGAGTATATTATCTATATTAAAAAAAAAAAAATGCATCAGTTAATGTTTTTATTTTACCAGTTATTTTTGACGGGCGTATTTACTAGTATAATATAGAAATCAAAACCACAAATAATATAAATTATAACAAATTACTAATCTATTAGCAGCTTTGAATTAATTTCGATAAATTACATACTGTATAGTATATAAGTTTTAAATTAATAATTTTACATTTTCTATAAAAATTGATAGTTTAATGAAAAAATATATATTTTTATTTTGAGAGATATGAGAAATATAATTAATTATTAATTCAAATAATGTTATGCACTGAATTAGTATAGAAAATTTTATTGATGACTGACTGACAATTTAATTTTTTACATTTTTTTTCGTATTGTATACTGCCAATTATAAATAATAAAAAGCAAATTTCATATAAAAGCTATAATAATCGGATTTCAATATCAAATTATATACATTTATATCTTAATTATGTACAAAGTATTAGTTCTATATATCTGAGAAGTTTTACTACGAGTGCGAGGAATTACACACAATAGAAGTTATATGCGATGCATATTTGTGAAAACCAAATATTACATTTAAAAAAAAAGTCGTAAGTTCGAGCAGTTATTAAATAGGTAGGTCGTTAAGTGAGGAGTACCTCACTTAACGACCTACCTGCTAAATAATAAAAAGCAAATTTCATATAAAAGCTATAATAATCGGATTTCAATATCAAATTATATACATTTATATCTTAATTATGTACAAAGTATTAGTTCTATATATCTGAGAAGTTTTACTACGAGTGCGAGGAATTACACACAATAGAAGTTATAAGCGATGCATATTTGTGAAAACTAAATATTACATTTAAAAAAAAAGTCGTACGTTCTTGCAGTTATTAAATAGGTAGGTCGTTAAGTGAGGAGTACCTCACTTAACGACCTACCTGCTTAATGACATTATTTTCAAAGGAATCGGATAACTAGTAAAATAAATCCGATACCAAACTTCACTTATTCGCAAAAAATCCTCGAATAACAGATTTTAGAGCTAGGCTTTTTTGCCGATAAAAAAAAAGTTATCGTAACCATAAGAAAATATTTGTATACTAGTAAATATACCCGTCAAAAATGACGGGTAAATAAAAAAATTAACTGATGCAATTCTTTTTTAATATTGATATATATATAATATATTCATTGAAAATGTTGAAGGAATTAAGAAAAAAAAAGGAAATACAACGGGGCAAATATAATTTTAAATAGACTTAAAACAATGCCTTAACATATGGAAATACATGGAATAGCTACAATAGAATTTGCGTGATATGTATGATATGGAAGAATTAACGGAAAAATATTTATAATTGCATCATATTATAAAATATACGGGACAAGTTGATGTCGTAACTGATCTTATACGCAATATCATGAGAAATCATCTGTCCCTCGACTTAGAAGTATTCTGATGAAGATAAGGAAGTAAGTCCGTGTGGCCTAACGGATAAGGCGTCTGACTTCGAATCAGAAGATTGCAGGTTCGAATCCTGTCGCGGACGAAAACATAAGTTTTTTGTTTTCGTTTGTCCGTGGCATTTCGAATAAAAATATTTTACTGTATAATTATCATTATTAAATGTAATGAAAAATTTAGAAAATTTAAAGAAAATTTCCTCACATTTTTTATGATTAAGATGGCAGAAAATTTAGTAAGATAAACTGGTCTATGTCATAAAATACAGTATAGAAAATTATCGCTCGTAAATGCTAACAATAAATTTACTTACATATTTCTGTTTCGGGACTTACGATTCCTTTCTCAGAAATATAATTATCAAAATAATTTGGTTTTGGCGAGGCAAAATTGTAAAATATAAAGTAATTTTAACTTCAAACAGTGAAGTCTGAAAGAGAGGGAAAAATATATCCGTCAGCAATATGATTCGAACTTGTGATCCGCTGATTCAAAGTCAGACAACTTATCCATTAGGCCACACGGACGCCTTCTTTAGTTATTTCCTTTTCGTTAAAATGAATTTTTCCTTAAAAGTAATAAGAAATTAATTTTCTTGTTTAAATAATCTATCATATTTATTGACACATTTCCTTTTTTTTTAATTCAGGATAACTTTCGTTGAAGTAAAGATTTCTAATAGCTTATTAAAATTGATAAATTTTAACACATATTTTATAAGTTCCCTGTACTTTCAATATTAGAAAAAGCAGCACTATTGGATAACGAAATTAATAGCATATATTAGCAGATTGACAATGTGACAGTCGTCTCCTTTGAAATTTGAAAATGAGAATAAAATTATCTTTTCATCATCGGGTTATTTTACATTTAACAGTGCAGAAATTATCATATACTATATACATATAATCGCTAAGATATATGAGCCGCTCACTTGCCAAATCGATTAATTCCACAAAACAAAAAGTAAAGAAAAGTAATAAACTACATAACAAAATAAAATAGGATAGGTCAAAGTTAACTTCCTCACAAATGTACCTAATATACAATATATTGTTACAAGATTGAATTATTTTGTCATTCTGTCAATCAATGTCGATGTTGTTCTCATAAGTTGCCCTTGCAAGAGCAGTGTTCAGTTTAGCAATTTTTATATCATATTTATGTTCAGCCAGTTTAGTTTCCAAAGATCGGTTTGTGCTACCAACATAACTTCATTACAATTGAAATCGTTGTTAAATATTGGTATGATGTATACTCCTGCCTTCTCTTTTGGTGGTAACAGGGGTTTAACATTTTTTAAATTGTTATGCATCATATTCATTCCACTAAAAGGTAAAACTGAATCCTTCTCATTTAAGGCTTTTTTTAAAGATTGTATAGCATTAGAATACGGGACAGTGTGTAAGAATCTTTTATTAAGTTGTATATTATTTTGTAGATTAGAAAATGTAATAGATGTACAATTTATGAAGTTTAGAATACCATATATAAACAAAGGAGTATATCTGTGCATACTAGCTTGGTCAAGAATGAGTTTGAACTTGTTTTCTTTTCACTACAAATGTGTGAGCATACATTTTAAAAGAAAACAGAAAGCTGCGATTTTATATTTAAATGAGTCTGGAGACCATTTCGGTATAAACGGGAGCATACGTATGTTTCCTATAGACTTTTCATAATTACATTAGTATTAAGGACAGTAACATCACATCTAAAAAATGCACACACATATCAGATTGCTGTTCACAAGATATATGTAATCCTAAGGTTTCATTATTAAATGGTTGTAACAGGGTGTCAGCTATCATAGAATTGTCACAAATTATAAACACATTGTCAACATATCTTAAGAATAATTTAAAACTCTTTTTTAGAGAACGCAAGAACCGATTTCTTTGTACAGTACCTGAGAACTAACTCAGCCATGACATCTGCCATCTGCCCCCCTATAAGTACAACCAACTAATTGTTTATAAAAATTATCATTAAATTTAAAATAAAAGTTATAGGCTATAAGATGGCAAAGATTACATAATACCTGTGGGGGAACTTTTATGTCCTTGGTGTTCTCGAGGAGAAATCTATACAGCAATAAACACGCAGGGGTATATTTATTGATGGATATAGCTGTGAATAATCTGCCACAATCATAATATCATTATGCTGGAAAGAATATGCATTGTTTTTTTTTTTTTTTTTTTTTTTTTTTTTTTTTTTTTTTTTATTTTTTAGAGAACGCAAGAACCGATTTCTTTGTACAGTACCTGAAAACTAACTCAGCCATGACATCCATCTGCCCCCCTATAAGTACAACCAACTAATTGTTTATAAAAATTATCATTAAATTTAAAATAAAAGTTATAGGCTATAAGATGGCATTGATTTCTACAAAAACTTAATGCTAAAAGATATTGAACAAAATTTATTTGTAAAAAAATTTATTAGTAAAAAATTATAATAAAAATTAAAGGAATTAAGAATTTACTGTGAATAATTGGGATCATTTAGATATAAAGATTGTTGGATATATATTTAAAAGATTTCTATAAATTAGATCGGAAGAGCGTCGTGTAGGGAAAGAGTGTAGATCTCGGTGGTCTCTTTTTTAGAGAACGCAAGAACCGATTTCTTTGTACAGTACCTGAGAACTAACTCAGCCATGACATCTGCCATCTGCCCCCCTATAAGTACAACCAACTAATTGTTTATAAAAATTATCATTAAATTTAAAATAAAAGTTATAGGCTATAAGATGGCAAAGATTACATAATACCTGTGGGGGAACTTTTATGTCCTTGGTGTTCTCGAGGAGAAATCTATACAGCAATAAACACGCAGGGGTATATTTATTGATGATTATAAATTTTTATTATAAATAGTTAAGAGTCAACCAAGTACTGTGACACTAATATTTTAAAAATTTTAAAAGTGGAGTTAATCGATTTGGTTTATGAATGGCTCATATGTTAATAACATTAAAAGTGCGAAATAATATCTATAAATAGAAACAGAGTGGAATGGAATAAATATTCCTACGGTGCAATCAATGCTGAGTAGAACGTAAGTGCATTAACTCAATGTTAAAATAAGTTGCGAGATTGTAGCGCCAACAATGTAGTAATGATTGGTGGCGGAACTAACAAACGCAGCGCCTGTATGGAGGCTTTTTTGTAAATTTATTTTAGTATTATATTGAAAATTTTAAGATTCACAGATTCGATTTACTAGCTCATAATACTTTTATTAAAAATATACCTAGCTGCTTATTTATAGTATTTAGAATACAGGAAAGGTTTATCAGGAAGAAGTAATTAATTTCGTTTGTTGTTATCTAAACCTACTTGATCTACTTCGAAGTTGACATTTTTTTTTATATATATATATTTTACGTCCCCTTTCCAATCAGGGAGATTACTAAGGGGACGGGGCCAGTTCTAACCACGGGCTGCACCCACACCCGTGGAGGGGGGCCGGATGGTCGCCGGGCCGGATCACCGGGCCGGGCCCAGCACCCCGAAAAAATCCGGGACCAGACCCGGGACGCGAACCCGGGTCCTCCAGCGTGGTACGCCAACGCGTTACCACTCGGCCATCCGGCCGCCCGAAGTTGACATTCGAACATCGATGCATTCAACGTAGACTGACTAGATAACGACAAACGAAATTATTTTAATTATTTCTTCCTGATAATCCTTTCCTGGATTCTGAATGCTTTGAATAAACAGCTAGGTATATTTTTAAAGAAAATTTCAGACAGCAAACGACAGGACAAAGATAACAGCAAACGATTAATTCCGACACCAACCGCTAGGATCGCTGGTCAGCGACGCTACTAAAGTCCTTAGATAGAGTTCGCATTCAGCCGCCATTTTATATCCTTCTGTCGATCGGTAATCACGGGGATTTCCATTTTATGGAAAGTAAACCATAATGCTATATATCTTTTCTAATTTATAAATAAAGAAGCTGCTTACCTGGCAAACGAAGATCATATTTGGAAAAGTTTTCCTTCTAATATTTTGTAAGCATTCTTTTTATCTTTCATTTCTTTTATCTTGTGGCAAAGGAAAGAATCTATGACCATTTTCTCTTCGATTACAACAATTTACTACACTATAACAAGGCATGTTCTTATAAAATAACCATACAGCCTATAAACGCAATGATAACTCCCTATCTAACAAGATATAAAATGGCCGATTTGGCAGCATCTGGCGCAAAGGAATGCAGAATTCTCTATAACTAGGGACACTAACGCTACCAAGGATGTTTTTTACGGTACAAATTGCTTTATTGAGGCTGGACCGCTTAATATTCTACTCAGCTTTGGGTGCAATTGAGGAAAGAGAATATAATAAACAAAGTTGAAGAATTGAATACAAATATTTTATTAAAATATTTCATATCACAGCAAAAAACGAATGGCAAATATTTTAGTCACAGCAGACATATTAAATAAAAGAATATATTTTTATAGTGATATTCTATTCCCAACTTTGCAATTATACTTTTGTTCATTATTAATTCTACGTAAATAGTGAGCCACAATATTATTCTACTCTCAAATCAATCAAATTCTTTATAAAATCAATCAGTGCCGGATCTAAATATTTTTGTCATTTGAGGTAACATCTTGTCTACATTAGAAAATGGCGCCCCCTCTCATCTTCACTCATGCACATTAATACATAACATATCTACTACTTTGGAACCGGGAATATAATGACGTCAGATACATAGTCACTGAGAAACATAGGAAAAAATAACTTGGGGTGGGAGACAGTAAATCTAGACTGGGATTACATACAGCTTTTAATATTAAAAACAATAATAATAAATAAAGCATATTTGCCATTATGATATCCTGATTGTGATATGCCAATGCAGGAAAACTTGAGGAAAACATATTTATTTTGGTTTGACTGACTGTCATTCAATCATGTAAATAATAAAAATTTAATTTACACTTGTTTTCTTTCCCTTTATGAGCATTATCCGTAGAAAAATAAACTATTATGTCTGTAGACCGACTCTAGAGCATGAAATATTATCAAAATAAATATAATTAAGTTTATATGTGAAATTGCAAATATATTTTCGTAACTTCTCATAATTTTCGCCCTAGGCGATTCTTAGTTTCATCCTAGATCCGGAGCTGTAGTAATAAGTGTCTGACAAGTGAAAACATATATATTTATGATAACTACATCACATATTATTTTTCTCATATTTAAATGTAAGATAGCGTTTGTTCGGTGTAGAAAAATTCAGAAAAGAAACATTAGAACACATTATATTTGGAATTATAAATCTAAGTATTAATTAAAGTAATAGTATGTCATTCATATAAATATATAAATTTGAAGTTAATTTTAAAAAATATATAATCCATAGATAATTTTCTAATTTTTGCTTTAGCAAAATTTTCATTTATTTTTTTAATATAAAAATAGGATTACATTATATCATTTAACAACAATTTATATAATTTAACAGTATTTAATTAACTTTTCTACATATATTTTATAGTATTTTTGATAAAATTACTGTAGATGTTACGCGTTTCTTATACTCGTACCTTATTGAACTTTATAAATAAATAAATAAATAAAACTCCCTAAAAAAGGGAAAAAAATAAAGAAGCCTTCATTTATCAGACTACTATTCTCTATATGTTTATTTCAGCAATATAAACGGGTATAGAAAAATTCCGAAAAATCTGTCTGACAAATGAGTGGGAATTTGATTAATCTAGATTTTCGGATTGTTGGGAAGTACTTGTAAAATTTATATTTAAAGAATAATAAATATTAGATGTAATAGTGTTTCCTTAATAAATCCATAATATCTCTCTTATCTTGTTTTATAATATAACATAATTTTATTATAAATCATACAAACACAAATATAATAATACCATTTGTGTAATGCACATGACATGCTTGCCTTGTACTGTACATCTTACGAAAGAGCATAATAGGTTTTTTTTGCTATCTGTTCATATCCATGATTACATTTCTAGAAAAATGTTTAAACATATTTACTGTTCTGAAACTTTGATGTCAATTATAAACGACTTTTAATATTAAAAGCTGCTTTTAAAATGTGACAAATATAATTTTATCTTACAAGTTGGTTATTTTTCACAAGTAAACATAACTGAACAACTTTGAAATAATAATATATCGTATATTTCTTTCTAATAGAAATATCGGAAGTCTATTTGTCGTACAGCTGACCCTAAGAAAAACTGGATGCCACATAAGATGCAAGCTTTTACATCAGGCATTTACAAATTTTGGATCACAAGCGAAAGAATTTTAGAAAAAAATAATAAATTTTACTTAAAAGTGATTAGTATAACACATAAAATAAACAGGAAAAGATAAGAATACAATTTTAATTAGAATATTTTATGTAAGTGACTAGTATATTCTGTAGCGTTATTATAAAATTTTAATTAATTTTAAAATAAATTTAATTGTTTTGTTAACCTGAAATACGGTTAAGAATATAAGAGGCATTTACCCTTTTCTCATATAAAAATACATACTTTACTTCGAAACTTTTAAATCATTAAAGCTGATGATTTGTATTTAGAAAAAATTAAGAATGTCTATAATTTGGTTGATATTTATCAGTCTGGTTGAGTATTTTTATAAATAAATTATTTGGAAATTCTATAGAAAATAAAACATTTATTCAATTAGGAACTCAATTTTATCATTAAACATTATGTGCTCGTCTTGTTTGAACTGAAGAGTGTTGAAGTCCAATCAAACAGAATTAGGAATGAATTTTCTAATAAATTGTTTAATCAGTTTGCATTTCCTGTGGAAGATGAAGGGTCATTGTAATATCATCAATTATTATTGCTCTGCAGTTAGCAGCCATACTGGAAGGGAGTAGAAACAAAACTGCAGAGAAATAACGAAAGCATTATCACGAAACAATATCTCAAAGAGCAATATAGAAATATTTCTCACGAAAAGAATGAAGAATATAAATAATCTAAAATATTCTCAAATAAATTTCGGAGTTTGTCTTTTAACAGTAAGCTAGCTAGATATCAAATTATACTACAATTGCGTTTTAATTCACTATTACAAAGCAGACATAATAAAGATTTGTTTTGTAAGCTCCATTTCTGTAGAAAAATCGATTGATAGTTGGTCATCAAACATTACTAGAAACAATGAGTTAGAATTTGATACAAGAATCGGGAAACTTTTTATCATTTGGTTTAATGAATAGGCCTAAGTAGTTCTTGGACGTACACTTTCTCTCCTGAAAGAACAAATATAACGAAATTTTTCATCACAGCCAGCAGGACTACAAACGTTCTTATGTTTCGTCAAACAAATTGATTTAATTACGCAGATTTATCAGATTTTGGTATCAAAATATTAGAATTGCTTTATCACAACAAGAAAATGAGCATGCTCAATTTTCTACCAAACTCTCCAAATGATTTAGGAAAATTGAGAGAATTGTTACTCTCTTAATGCAAGTTACTCTTATACGACGTGAGAAGTATGCTGACGAAAACAGAAATCGAAATTTGTTTGAAAATATGTTGTACGGACTAAATATGAATAAAAATTTCTGTAAAAAACCGTTAGTTCCTTTAATTGAAGCAAACTACTGTTTGGAATAGATTTTAATTATTGTTCATCTCTCAATATAAAGGGTGATTCATAAAGGTTGTACCATAATTTACAGACTTGTAGAAGATAAAATTCCGAGTAAAAAGTCTAGTCGCGTTTTTTGATTTGAAGCTCCGTTTAAAAGATATAAGGCGCAAAAGTTTTGTGACATCATTTTCGGTTCAGTCAAAAATTATTTTTAAATATGTTTATTTGCATTTTTAAAATCATCTATAAATTTTAACTACTTAAAAACAATCTTAAAAAATTTAGAGCATCGAGAACAGATTGCTTAATAAATTAGCAATCGATTATTTAAATGAAATGTAATTGTTTGATTAAATGAATGCAGAGGAATATAATCATTTTCGAACGTTAAATTGTTAAGTCTATCTGATTTGATAGTTGTATATTGCTTACTATAATCTTTTTGAGAGTGTTATGGATATTCTTATGCAGAATTGGCAGATATGCATCTCATTTATGGTGCACAACTATAATCTTTTGGAGAGTGTTATGGATATTCTTATGCAGGATTGGCAGATATGCATCTCATTTATGGTGCACCAGCGGGAATAGTAGAGCGGGGGAACGTCTGTACAGAAGAACTTTTCCGCAACACAGATGTCCGTCCATAATTATTTTTTTCAAACATCGTACATTTTATCTATTATTATTAATTAATTAAAGTCGCATTACTTTACAATTTTGTTAATTTAAGCCAATAAACTTAATTCGGCACTTAATTTTTTCAATGTTTTTTGTTTCTCGTGTATCAAAAATGATATCACAAAATTTTTGTGCGTTATATCTTTTAAACGGAGCCTCAAATCAAAAAATGCAACTAGACTTTTCTGTAAATTATTTGTTTCTCGTGTATCAAAAATGATGTCACAAAATTTTTGTGCTTTATATCTTTTAAACGGAGCCTCAAATCAAAAAACGCAACTAGACTTTTCTGTAAATTTTGGCACAACCTTTCTGAACAATCCTGTATATCAATATCAATTAATCTCTCAATATATTCATCTATCAATATGTTCTTCCTCGATTTATGATGCCTCCTTTAAACAGGCAATTGGGAGAAAGAATAGAATATAAAAGGGATATTCGCTTCGCAAAGACTTCGACAGTACTTAGTAAGACTGTAAATAATAGAAACATTAATATATTATGGAAACAAACTAAAATTATAGATGATACTGATAAAAAAAAAAAGAATTTGTAAAAGAAAATTATTTTAAAAGAAAATTTATGAACGACTTTGAACATACTGTAACTTAACCGAAGAAGTGGTAAATATAAAAGACACAAACCCGTTAAGAGCATGGGAAATATTAAGGCTACAAAAGAAGTTTATTAGTATGGACATCGTATAATTATAGTGGAAAATATATAACAGTTTATTTACAGTAACTTAGAAATTATTTTTTCATTAGTAGAATTTCAATTAATTATGTTTTTTTTTTGATGTGTTCGATTAGTTAAAGTCTATTTTTGATGATGGATTAATTTCCATAAACATAAACCGTTTAGTTAATTTGGAGCAGCACAAACTTGATTCATTTATAATCCTATCACGACATTTATATGTTTTGAAATTCATAAAATTGGTAATTTTTCTCTTGAATAACTTGCAATGTACTGATCGTTAATTTATGAATAATTTTCAATTTCAATTATATGCACAATACTTATATCATGTTAGCTATCAAAGAATTATTTTTTAATCGAAAAGATATTTTATTAATATTAATTAAACAGTTTCCAAAAATGGCATTCATTAACTTGTTTCTACAGACAATAGCAATAATTAGTTATAATTCTGCTGTTTTTTTAGCTTTTAATGCGGTTTATTTACGTTCTACACAAATAAACTGGCAAAATAAATTAAAAATAAATATGCCAAAATGATATTCAAATATCAAGAATAACGTGATATTTGAATATTAGTTTAGAATATTGTTTGTATTTAAAATAAAAATAAATATTTATACCATTAGATACAATAATTTTCTGGTAGATCTATTAGAAATTTATTAAATATCATTTTAATCGCTACTGATTTTAAAAAAATTTAAAATTAATTCTTAAACCAAATGATAAAAATCAGTAAGTTTTATTTAATGTTTTGCATAACTCGATTAAATTGCAATTAATGCAAGGAGTTAAGCACATTCGTTAATAAACCGATAAGAATAGATTGACTACTCTTTACCAGGAAAGAATGGCTCTGAAAAGAGCCTTTGGGGTGTTCTCTCAATATTATTGAGAGAACGAAACATTATCGACTACAACGTTCGAGGATCTGGTATTCCTTGCCGTTTACTTTTTCCCTTTAAATCTTTTCACGCTCCTCCTTTGCCTTCTGCTTCTCCTCTTGCTTTTGTTCCCCTTTCTTCCTCTGCTTGATCTTCCTCTCTTTCCTTCCCTTCCCCTGCTCTTTCTTCTCATGCCTGTCTTTCTTTTCGTTCTTCCACGACTACGTCGTTCCTTCAGGGTGAAGCGCCTCGAACACCTAGCTTCAACGATCCCTCTCTTCTTTTTCAAAGAATGATCTTCATCTTCATCAGCACTCCGGGATCGGCTCCTCTTGCTGAATTCCTTCTCGGAATCGTGATTCGAAATTTCTTCGGTCATGTTACTTCTGGTTGCAGCGATTAAACCAAACTGTTCTTCCATCGAATAGATTCTCTTTTTATACGTTCTGGATATTCACGAGCAATTTTGAATTTTTGTTCGAAATTTTTGTTCTTTAACAGAATTCTAATCGAATAAAAAATTTGAAATCTTTCGATTCATTCAAAATTTTGAATTATTCCATAATATTCATTTCATTTATTTTCTATTAAAATCAATATTAACATCACAGGAACATTGAACACATTTTAGAATTAATTAAGCATACTCTATATTATTTTCTGTATATCTAATAATCGCCATTTTTATTTTTCTTAATTTTTACCAGATTGATTTTTGATTTTTGCTGACTTAATTTTATTAAAAACATCTCATTCACTTTTGAATTATAATTACAAATCAATTTGTTTTTGTAAATTTCTAAATTAAAAATAAAAATTATTAACATGCTACGATCAATCAGAATCAACTTTTTTAACAATAAGATTCATTTAAAGTTGTTAAAATTTACATTAATAAATAAGGCTTATTATTTTAGGACAAAATTTATTTCTTATGAAGAAAAATTAAGCAAAATGGAGTTGCATAAAAATCTTAAGATTTTCACGAAGAATAGTAATTTTTCATTTAATATTACAGTATCATTGTTTAAATATTAGGTCATCCCAAACTTAATTTTTTTTTATACTGTACTTGTTCAAATATATCCCATTTTATCTAAACATGAATTTTTAAAGCTTTCACAATGTTGGAAGAGTGTAATTGATTCAAATGTGAATATTTACTTGATTAAATTAGCAAATGAATTATCTTTAATAATCTTTTAAAATTTAATCCTAAAAACGACATTACTTTTGGGATGACCTAATAGTTGCTGTGCTCAATATTTCATGTGTCTCTAGGTAAATAATATAATTATATCAAAATCATATCAGAATATTTTTATTTTGTTCTTATAGAAGCCATTAAATTAATAGCATAAATAGAATTATTTAATTTTATATAGATTCCAACTTACAAAATAGTCAGAGAGGATTATTTTATAAAATTTTTTTAAAGTAGTGAGTATGTAATTTTAATAATAACATATTTTTGTTATTAAATATAATACGATTTATAATTTCATATTTTTATTTTAAAAATAATACGATTTTCAGTAAAAGTTATTCCAAATAGAGTATCTACACAAGCAAACTGTTTAGTTTCTTGTGCTTTTCAAAAATATTTATTTAAGTGGCATAAAATTAAATTACATTCAACGTTTTTATACATAATTTTATTAAATGATTTAATTAAGTAGAATTAGAAAACGTAAAGCAATCAATTTTAATTGAAGTTCAGAAATTATGAAGTGAATTGAAAATAATTTTTTCTGATCAATTGAGAAACATGTACATGTACATGAGTCTATACGGATTCACAGTCTGGGGTTAGAAGTACTATAATATGAGACTTTTTAAATAATATTATCGATATAATTTAAATTTAATCGAAAAGAACATCATGGAAAATTCAAAATTTTGAATAAATAGAAAGATTTCAAATTTTTTATTCGATCGGAATTCGATTAAAGAACAAAAATTTCGAACAAAAATTCAAAATTGCTCATGAATACTCAGAACGTATAAAAAGAGAATCTATTCGATGGAAGAACAGTTTGTTTTGATCGCTGTAACCAGAAGCAACATGACAAAAGAAATTTCGAATCACAATTCCCAGAAGAAATTCAAGAAGAGGATCCGATCCCGGAGTGCTGATGAAGATGAATATCATTCTTTGAAAAAGAAGACAAGGATCGTTGAAGCTAGGTGTTCGAGGCACTTCACCCTGAAAAGACGACGCAGTCGTGGAAGAACGAAAAGAAAAACAGGCAGAAGAAAGAGCAGGGGAAGGAAAGAAAAGACAGGAATGAGGTCAAGCAGTAGGCTAATCAGTGGAAGAACGGGCTTTCTGCTTCTCGTCCTGTTTTTCGCAGGTCTCGTCCTGTTTTTCGCAGGAGGAGAAGCAGAAGACGAAAGAGGAGAAGCAGAAGACGAAGGAGAAGCGTGAAAAGATTTAAACAGAAAGGAATACCAGATCCTCGAACGTTGCAGTCGATGATGTTTCGTTCTCTCAATATTATTTAGAGAACACCCCAAAGGCTCTTTTCAGAGCCATTCTTTCCTGATAAAGAGTAGTCAATCTATTGTATTTATATTTCAAAATTTCTTTTTAAAGGATGGTTTACGAGATATGAAATATTGAATAATAATACAGAAATAATAAAATACAATATTGTGAAATAAAAGAAATTCAATGTAAAAAATTGTTAGATTATATATCTTTTTTCTTTTTCTTTTAACACCAAACTCAGATTATATATCACTGTAGTAGATAAAATAATAAAAATAGCTTTATATAATCACAATTTAATGTTATTCTGCTCATTTTTTGCGCTGTTCAACTGTCTATTCAACTATATTTTTTTCTATGCCAAATTTTATAGTTTTTATTATGTTTAGTTTATCGACTTTAAATAAAAAATAAATGAAAAATTAGATATATTCAATAAATAAAGATTTTATTTATTTATTGAATATATATTAATATTCCAAAATATTTCTGAAAATATTAATTTAGTTTATTTTATATTAAACGATTGTAATAATTTTTTCGATGAAACTATGAGAACTTCCTTGATTCATCTTCTAATAAAGACTTTTTGTATTTATTTTTTTAAATAAGTATTTTCATGAATCCGAAGTTTCTTTTAAGTTTGATAAGAAATTGATATGCAAGCACTTTCACTTTAATATTAATCTATCAATAGGTCTTCATCTTTACTTCTTTTATTGAAAAGAAAAAATGGTTCCATAACTCTCTCCAAATATAGTATATTTACTTAGCAAAAATTTTTATATTTTCCAAAAATTTCTCTATAGATAGTTGTCCAATATAAATTATTGCACATACCTAAATATAAGTTTGAGAAATATTCCTAAATATGACAGAATATATTACCGTATTTGCCGGCGTATAAGACGCACCGGCACATAAGACGCACCCTCTTTTTTATACACATTTTTGAAGGATAAAACTTTATTACTGTGATCATTATAATGAATTTACAGTATTTTAAATATAAAGTAATACAAACAGCAAATACTTTCTGAAATACCCAATCTAATCTGGGAAAGAACCCAATCTAATACCCAATCTAATCTGCTAATACCCAATCTATCTGGGAAAGAACACCTTTTAATCTTCTTCGTCAAGACCCAGACACTCAGAAATTTGTATTTTACGTCATATTTAAATGTTATTTTATTTATTTGTAATTGTTTTTTCTGTTATATGACGATTTACAGCATTATGTATATATTTTGTTTTGCCTATTTATTGATTTTCTTTTTAAAATGTTTTCGTTGGCCGTTTACACCATTTTTCTGTTATATGTTTTAGTTAGTCTTATTGTTAATCTTAGTTTGGTTTTGTTTTGTTTGTTGCCTTGCTTGTTGTGTATAATTTAAGTGCATATTTATTTATTTGATTTATTTTTCTTTTAACTCTGTGTCTGGCGCAGTTTGGCCCATTGGGCCCTTGTGCCATTAAACCCCAACAAACCAACCAACCAACCAACCGACTCCACCTTTTAAAAAATCCGACTCCCTAAAATTTGTAAAGTCCAACTCCGACTCCTGCATAGTTAAAGTTAATATTGTAAATGTATTTTATTATTGCAAGTGATTCTTCTGACTACTTTATATTAATTTTATAGCATTTTGGCTGTAGAATCTAGGTAAACCCATACTTTCTTACAATTTTTAAAAGAGCTTATCCAAAATTTGGGCTGTGTATAAGTTACAATTTACAAAATCAACAACTGACAAGTGAGATAACAATTAGCAACTTTGATACACTTAAAAGAGAAATGCATCCCCTTCTAAAATTTTGCATGATTTGTTTTATTGCTGTTGAAATTTGAATAATAATAATAAATCTTGGAAGCATTTAGTCATGCCAAAATTACTTTAAATATAATTTCTAATTAACTGTTCCAAGTTCTAACTAGTATAAATGCCTATTAAAATAAAATTAACACTGGATTAAAAAGTAAAAGCTTCCTTTTAGAGTTTTAATTACATACTAAATAGGCAAATACCAAAATTAAATTTAAGTATTATTTCTAATAAACAAAATAGCCTAGGAAGTTCATCTATCATTGCAGTTCTTTGATCTGCTCTGATCAGAGTGAGGAAAATATTCTTTCTACGATATATTTGTAGATATATTGTTTGCAATATATTTGTAGGTTTACTTTTTTCAGTATCAGACTCAAGTTATCTTCTTTTTTGAGAGATGATCTGCTTGATCCAATAATTTTTCAAAATCAGTTTCATCATCCAATATTTGCATTGGACATTGAATTTTTATCGAATTTTAAGTGCTAAAGTCTGGATAGACTTATACTTGGGTTTCGCATTTTTACCAGTTTTCAAACTCTGAAGTTGGGGAGTCAGCTTATATATGATATATATGGTAATTTAGTAAATTTAAATTTAATTCTAATTTTTCTTTTATATATGTATATATTTATCCTCTGGCAGAGTGAGCGAAGCACTCGTTTGGTCCACTGGAGTTGAGTATCAAATGGAAAATCCACATCATTTGTTGAAATGAGCTGACACACTGCACTTAAAAAATTAAAATGACCTCTTATCAAACTGAATTAATATGTTACATTGGCATTAGAACAGATACCTTAGGCTACCTTCAATAACCCTTGCATTGTCTGTTTTTTATTGTTTACCCTCTTGCATTGTCTGTTTTTTATTTCTTATAACTTGATGTGTAAGGTGCTAGCCTGCTAGGCCTAGCTATAGGACTATATTTTAATCATTAATCAGCATCCTATGCCTAAGTTTCAGTTTGACTTAGACCAAAACACTTTCCATAAAATAGTCTAAATATGGCTCCAAAAGGCAAATATTTATCACTTAGAGTTGAGATTCATAAATTAACTAATAATACTATAGAAGGGCCTTGTCATAAATTTAGATAATTGATATTAATCATAACTTACTATCATTAGCCTTAAATAGTTAGAAACGATATATATAGCTGTAGCCCTAGGTAAGTAGGGACAAGGAATCGGGAGTTGGTTGTTTTTTCCTACTCCGACTCCGGGCAGTTTAAAAATCTGACTCTGACTTCACCCAAAAACCTCCGACTCCCCGATTCCTGACTCTGACTCTGCAACCCTGATGATAACTTCAGTTTTTGTAGTGTTGAATTTGCAGGATTTTGGTTATGTGATCATCTTTGCAATGATTAATTTTCTGTATAATTTTGGCTTTGTACCAATAGATGGTAATATTATGTTCTAAAGCCCTTATTGATAATACTGTAGCTGCTAAACTTTTCATTATGCTGTCTTTATGTTCTTTTAGTCTTTGAGATAAGTTTCTTCTGGTGAAGCCAATATAGTTTTTCTCTCTGTCGAGATCAGTATTTTAGAATGGAATGATATAGTTGCTGAGATGTGTCAGAAGATTGAGTAGATGTTTATCATTCCAAAGATGAAATACAGATAATTCTTGAATTATGATGGGCAGGGCTGCCAAGAGAGGTGACATCCGAGACTTTTCCGAGAGAGGTGACATCCGAGCCCCGGCATCAAAAAGGGCCCGACTGTCGAGCCTTAATGTGTTACATAACATATCCAATAATTCACAGGCCACTGCCAGAGCACACTATCTATCACCCAAAGCAGTTGTTCCAAAATAAATTATTTTATATATAACACTGTTTGTTACTTATCAAACAGTCCAAAGATCAATTTTAGGATGGATGGCCTTGGTAGGAGCGTGCTGTGCCTGTTGTATCTAGATTTAGTTCCTGGGTCTCATACTCATACTTACAAAGTGTTTCAGAATGGATTGGGATCTACTTGTTGAACCACACCTAATCTGATGCCTAAGGCTGAACTCGCATGAACCACAACAGAACCACACCACAACCACAAAATGGTGGTTACTGTGTGGTTGGATTGTGGTCGAAATCAGCCACTTACGAACTACTTATATGCGCAATCCGTTATCAATTGCTGATTGAAAGAAAGCACTGTTGGTGGCTAGTGGTTGTTATGTCGCATTTATGTGAGTTGCACTCAACCAATGACAACCACAATTTTGTGGATGATATCGACCACAAGTTGTGACAGCCGTTGAAACCGACTTTGGTTTAATGGTCTGTCTGAGTTAGATTATGCATTTCTATATTAATATAATTATAATTCACAACCATCCACAAGCAACCACCGTTTTGTAGTTGTAGCATGGTTTTTTTTGGTCAACAGATGATGCCACTTTCCACTCACAAGGGGAGGACACAGCTGACCCCCCACCAATTTTGATCCGCTTGCATATGGTGAAAATACATCGAAAATGAGTGAATACGTGTCCAAGCTTTTCATTGAATATGGCCTTCTAATAATATTTTTTAACACTTGAAAAATCGAACTTTTGATAATTCAGCTTAAAAGCGATGGATAGATAACAGATCACCAGGTGCACAGATGGCGCACTCGATAAATACGTGGCTCGTAATCTGAAGGTAGTGGGTTCGAATCCGGGGTGATGTGTTTTTTTTTTTTTTATGCATTGAAAAATTATTTTTTATTTTTCTTTTTTTTATTTTTTATGTACTGTACATTTTAATTAATTTATTTTAATTATTATTAATTTTATATATATTGGTTATCACATAATTCGTATGCATTAATATATTTATTTACAAAACAAAATACTCTATTACTCTACGGGGATCGTCCGACGAGATAGGGAACGAAGACATAAAAGAATAATGGAAGAATAACGTAATTTTTTTTATTCACTCTCTCCCAGGTTTGATCTCCGGGTCAGATAGCTCTCTCTCTAGCGCATTATGTTAATATTGTGTTTTATTTCCTATTTTTTTAAATAAATATATGTTATTTGTTTTGAATAAGTATCGAAATCTCTCCTATCCTGGATCCTTGCGTCACTTACTCGCGATCCTATTCGAAAGTATGCTATAATTTATCGATATACGTGTTTTTACTCTGACATACATTGTGGGGACCCTACATAAATATATTAATGCATACGAATTATGTGATAACCAATATATATAAAATTAATAATAATTAAAATAAATTAAAACGTACAGTACATAAAAATAATAAAATGAAAAATAAAAAATAATTTTTCGATGAATAAAAAAAAAAAATGCACATCAACCCGGATTCGAACCCACTACCTTCAGATTACGAGCCACGTATTTATCGAGTGCGCCATCTGTGCACCTGGTGATCTGTTATCTATCCATCGCTTTTAAGCTGAATTATCAAAAGTTCGATTTTTCAAGTGTTAAAAAATACTATTAGAAGGCCATATTCAATGAAAAGCTCGGACATGTATTCACTCATTTTTGATGTATTTTCACCATACGCAAGTGGATCAAAATCGGTGGGGTGTCAGCTGTGTCCTCCCCTTGTCAGTAAGAGTACTAAGTGGTGGGGCAAAACAAACCCTTCCACAGGCTGCCCACCCATGTGGAGGGTCAACTGGATTGTGGAGGACGGAGATCAACGGGCCGGGTTGGTGTCTTCTTTATTAGGCTAGATTCCATATCTTGAGTCTAATTTTCAATTATATGATCATAAAAATGCTTTTTTTAAGAGAACAGGTTTCCAGATTTATAATCTTTAATACAAATAATAAGTTCATTTATTTCTCATTCTTTAATAGGAAGAGTAATGGTGTACAGGATTCTATTTTCTTTAGAGAATTTGCTCAAATACCAAGATTTAAAATTGTTCAAAAATCACTCACTTTTTTCGAGACAATAAATATACTACTGCTTTTACCAGAGATGTAAAATTTATTTTAAGAGTGAAATTTTAGTTAGAAAAAAAATTCTAAAGAAAGAAAAATAAATAAATAATTCATATTTCAAAATTTTATTAAAGTTTGTTTATCAGAGGTAGCGCTGTAGCGCTATCGATAATATACTTGAAACCTTCATTTAACCTTAGGGGGATGCTGACGGTAGTGTTTCTCAGGAACAACTGGGCCGATTTACTTGAACTTTTTTTTTTCTAAATGACCGTTGGGGTGAGTGTAGGATATCGAAAAAATTTGGCTACACAAAGCCAAATTTTTTCGATATCCTACACTCAGTGGGGCTTCTCAAACTGCCAAAAACCGCAAAATTTTCATAAACGGCACATTTCGAACTTAATAAGTCGGTCAATATTGCTCGGATTTCGACGTGGATGGTACCAGTCGATTCGCCTTAGTGAGGCGAACAACATGCTGTATAATACGTCGTCGACTTAAGTCATATAGTAAGTGTACTGTTGCCATAAATCTATTTTGGTAATTTTTGGACTTAATATTGTTCCGATTTCGATGTGGATAATTCCAGTCGATTTGTCTTAATGAGCTGAACAATTTGGTTTATAACACGTCGAGTTACTTCGTAGGTTAAGCATACTGTAATGAAAAATAGATGTCAAATTCTCACATTTTAGACAACCTATACAATCTTCAATTTTTGCCTAAAATTGCTGAAAATTTCTGACATTGCTGTGCGATTGAAAATCTCAGTGGACTTTTCTTTCCGTTTTGAAAAATCTTGTTTAGAACGGATTTTATTCAATGTTAAATTCGGCGAAATTATTCAAAACATCAAGGTTTCTACAACGACATGAGTAGGGCAGCAGACGGTTCTGAGGACAAATTTTTTCTTTTTGTTTTAAGTAATCTAGCAGAAAATTTATTAGATGAACCGAGGAAACATGGAATCAAGGGTTTTCGACCACATGAACACGAATTTGTTACAACCGGCGAGCTAGCTTATGCGTATAATAATCCGATATATTGTAAATACTTGAAAAATTAATTTTTTTATTCAAAGGTTGAAAGTTGTGGGAATGGATTTTCGGCCATGCTGAGAACGAATCTGATATTTTCAAGCCGTTAACTCATATACTAATCCAACATTTGAAATTATAGTTTAAATGTTGAAATTGCGTGCTTTTGCTAGTTTTGGTACTTTATATACCACACATGTGTTTTCGAAGTTCACATTGTATGTACAATAGAAAAGAAATCATATGAAATATGCAATTGCCCATTATTGCTATAGTACATGTGTATTTTGTGATTGTGCCTAGATATTTTTTATACTGCTTATTTAATTGCTTTCACAAAGAATCTTGTTTCTTTGACTGTAAGTACTGTACATATGCAGGAAATACATATTATTAACAAGAACTGTAGCACACTTAGAACATATGTCGTTTGTATAAATAATGTAATAAAGTTTTTAATTAGCAAGGAGAAAGCCAGACATTCGTCTCACGATTTTCTTTATACTTGGCACATTATTAGAGGATCATAGGAAGAATAAACTCTTAAAGTAGTAAAGTGCCCCTCTTAAGCATTCGTGCAAAAATCGCATTTAAAGTTTAAATAATAACTAATATATTAATGCTTGAATGCTAGGAGTACGAGTTGTAATGGTATAGTGGTTATCGTGAGTGATTATATGCTAAATGAATTACGGTTCAAGAATCGTGAGGGCTAGCTTTTATTTATTTTTTATATTAGTACATAAATTATTTAATATTTATTGTTATCAGAGGTAGCGCTACCGATAATATACTTGATATCTTCATTTAACATTTGAGAGGTGCTGACGGTAATGTTTCTCAGAAACTATTGGGCCGATTTACTTGAACTATTTTTTAAATGACCGCTGGGATGAGTCTAGAATGTCGAAAAAAATTTGGCTTCACAAAACCACAGTGGGACTTCGCAAAGTGCCAAAAACCGCAAAATTTTCATAAACGGCATACTTGGGACTTAATAAATCGGTCAATATTGCTGGGCTTTCGACATGGATGGGTACAGTCGATTTGTCTTAATGAGGCGAACAATTTGATGTTACACGTCGAGTTACGTCGTACGGTAAGCGTACTATAATAAAAAATATATGTCGAATTCTCACATGTTAGACAACCTATAGGGCCTACAAGCTTCATTTTTTGCGTAAAACTGCTAAAATTTTCTGACGTTGTGCTACTGAAAATCTGAGTGGACTTTTTTCCGTTTAAAAATATCTTTTGTAGAACGAATTTTATTCAATGTTAAAGTAGCCGAAATTTTTCACAAAATCGAGGGTTTTAGGTCTTCATGAAGTAGGGCGCAGGCGTTCAACACCGCCTGAGGACAAATATTTTCTTTTTCATTTTTAAGAAATCTAGCAGAAAATTTATTAGATGAACTGAGAAAACGTGGAATCAAGGGTTTTGGCCAGAAGAACACGAATTTGCTATAACCGGCGAGTTAGTTTATTACGTACAGTAATCCCACATACTTTTTTTTGCATATTTTCGCCCCCTTTCCAATCAGGGAGATTACTAAGGGGGCCCAATTCCAACCACGGGCTGCACCCACACCCGTGGCCCGAATGGTTAAGGACTGGGATCACCGGGCCGGGCCCAGTACCCTGAAAAAATCAGGGACCAGACTAGGGTCCTCCTGCATGGCACGCCAACAACATTACCACTCGGCCATCCGGCCGCCAAATCTGAAATATTATAAAGTTTATTCAATAAGAAATTTTGGCCTAACAAAAAGTAATGGACTAGTTTATTGGAAAATGCCCTGAAGAGGCAGAGAAAAAATAGAATATACTTGAGGTCTCAAATATCGAAAATAAATGTACAAGCATCAATACGAAACGTAAAAGACTTAAAATCAATTTTTAAAGCTGAAGTATATTTTAACTTCTGAATATGGAAAAACATCTCTTCACCAAAAATAAGTGTATTCCGCAGCATCGCTTACAAAATTAAATCCCTTGCTGCTTACTAACTCTATAAAGTTTCAGGTGAACTTCTACGTACAACTGAATGAGTCGCCAGATATAGATTCACAGCCCAAATCAAAATGCAGTTGGGTTCCACTGAATTATTCAAAGAAGTAATGCAGTGGAACCCAACTGCATTTTACAAAGTAATGCAGAAGAAAAACTCTGTGATAAATTTAAATTAGAAAATTTAAAGGGAATTATCTCTTCTGCAAGGAAAAAATTCCTTGTTTGTTTTTAGTGTGTCTGTGGTTTGCAATGGAACCCAACTGCATTTTGATTTGGGCTGTGAATCTAAATCTGGCGATGCATTCATTTGCACATAGAAGCTAATCTGAAATGTTATACAGTTAGTAAGCAGCAAGGGATTTAGTTTTGTAAGCAAGCGATACTGCGGAATATACTTTTTTGGTGAAGAGATTTTTTCCAAGTTCAGAAGTTAAAGTATACTTAGCTTTAAAAATTGATTTTGAGTCTCGCACGTTTCATATTGATGCTTGTACACTTCTTTTCGATATTTGAGACCTCAAGTATATTCATATTTTTTTCTGCTCCTTCAGGCCATTTTCCAATAAACTACTTAAAAATAATACACAAGAATATCAAATTTTTAAAAGTTTAAAATTTTGAGTACGTTATCGGAAAAAGCTTAAAAATTTATAAGTTGATCGTACGATGCGTTATATTACTGTTTTCGCTTTTTTATCATTTTTGAAATTTGAAAATAATCAAAACTGAATTGTTATTACGTCGAATCATTATTACGTCAACAATAATGATGTTATGATTGTCATATTAAGGGTGCATTTCTTTATTGGACGGTTTTCTCACTGATTAGACTGGTGGTGGCGGAGGTTGTTTATTTCTTCTCGAAAATTACATTGACATGTTTCATTTTTTCTCGTGAGTGGGTAAAAACTAACTCTCCTTCCAACTACGCGAAAAATAAAACAGGTCAATGTCATTTGCGAGAAAAACAACTTCCGCCACCACCAGTCTAATCAGTGAAAAAACCGTCCAATAAAGAAATGCACCCTTAAAATGATTGTTTGTTCCGTAATAACGATCGTTTTCAAATGACTTCTTCCATTAATAGATTGCAATATTTGCAAATTTATTTCAAATTTAATCAAGGCGCACGACGCACACCGTGTGTATATTTAAATGAACCAACTATTTGCCACCTCCATAACTTCGTTTCCAACTAACTTGTAAGTTAGTAACATGAAAATTGTATACATTGTTAAGCTTTATCTCCTCATTACTCTAAAAATTTCAAGTTTTAATCTCAAATTATCTAGGAAATAAAGGCCCCAGAAAATCGCAAATTTGGGCACTGATTCACTCAATCAAAATTATAGATGCTTCCCGTTGACATAGAGACTTGAATTTTAGTACAAGTAGGTCTTAGGATACAAGTAAAGGAAAAATTCTAAAAATGCCAATTTTTCAATGATTTTTATGACTTATTATTTACTTCACCCGAAACAATCGAGCACGTAACATCTGGCAGTGCGACATTGCCTATACAGCCGGTTTGTATAGCAATCTTTTTTAATGAATATATTGGTTATAATTTAATGAATATATTTTTTATGAATATTTTGGTGAATATAATGAATATATCGGTTAATATGAAATATTCTCGTGGTTCCGACCGAATACCATACTTTACCACCTGTATTAAAACACTATTAATACGAAACTGATAATTCATAAACATCGGTTAAAAGGAAAAAAATGGCGTCGCAAGTAGAATTATTTAGCTTTCTTAGATTATTGTTTATTTAGAGTATTTATTTAATATAATAACTTAACAAAAAGTATTGATATCCCACCAAAAACATAAATGTGAAAATATGGGCCAAGTTCTATTCTACCAGTTTGTTTGGCCATCAAAAGAGTAAAAATCTAAAACAGTACATCAATCAACGCTACAATGGTAATCTAAAAGTTCCATTCCAACCCCAATGTCGAAAAACGAGATTTAAATATTGAAATAAATTCAATATAGTGTCACCTCTTCAAGCTTTTACTTGGCAAGTTTTATCTATGATAGCTTGGTAATAACTTAATATAATTCTAAAACTTGCCAAGTAAAAGCCTGAAGAGGTGACACTGTATTGAATTTATTTCAGTATTTAAATTTCATTTTTCGACATTGGGGTTGGAATGGAACTTGGCACCGTTTTAGATTTCTACTCTTTTAGTGGCTAAACAAACTGGGTAGAATAGAACTTGGCCCATTTTTTCACATTTATGTTGTTGGTGGGATTTTTACAACGTAAAGTCCTAGTAGATACGAAATATATATTTTTCTGGTTTTAAAGAATAAATAGCATTAATTCAACATTATCGTACGCTACTACTTTAAATATAGAGTGGATTCCGCTTAATTGGAACACGTTGGGACTAAGCCATTTTGGCCCAATTAAGAGGCTGCCCCAATTAAACGAACTGATAATAAATTCTAAAATAAAATATATAATTTGTAGGTAAATAAATAATAGGTAAAAAAAAAAAAAAAATATAACTAGCGGGAATAGAACTCGGGCCGACCGCATGGAAGTTTGCCGCTTAACCACGCTGCCACGACAACTCGTTGTTAATTAGTATAACGAACTGGTATACTTTCGTCGCGTCTTTCTTCGAGGTCATTTTTCTCCATAATGGCTAGCCATTGGCCTCTAACCTTTTACTGTGTTTAGTACTATTCAAGAACTCTTACAGAAATAAATTTCGTTTCATTCCGTTTTCCGGCCCTCGAGTCCTCTCCTTGTGAGTTTTACAAATATAAATACTCTTGCTGTTATTCTGTAAAAGCATCTTCATTCACTTTAGATAATATTGATATAGATGCAGCAGATTTACCAATTACAGTGTAACCTTGTTATCTCGAACCTCTTTATCTCAAAACCCTTGATTTGTCTAAACAAATTTTTTCCGTGCACTTTTGGCATTAAACCAATGTAGTTTCAATAGTTATCTCGAAGTATTTTCTTCAAAACCCTGTTATCTTGAATTAATTTATAATTTTTGTGCTAGAGAAATTAAAAATACGAATTTTGCCTCATTTTTGGTGTCAAAACAAAGGATTTAAATTTAACAAATGTACTACCGATAACTGGAACAGGAACTTTTTGTGCATGCTCAGAATACTGAATATACCATATGGTAGTTTTGTTTTCTAAGTTTCACTTCTAATTGATGATAGGTTTTGTCAATATGATCATCTTTATTCAGTGATATTTTCAATCTTTGATTTAAAGAGGTAGGAGTATTTAGACACTAATTTTCATGGAAAAAATATGTCTCATACAGTATTAAAAATTATGGTGTGTATTTTTGACATAAAAATATTTAATATTGAACCTCAATATCTCAAAAACTGTCAATTTTTTTATTTCTGTGAGATTCGAGATATTGAGATCTGCTGTACTTTTAATGATTATTTTTATTCTTCCCAGCAATCATTTACAACTTCTCTAAATGCTGTTGATTATCCTTATAATATTTGTCTTATTTCTTGAAGCTTTAGAAGAGATATTATATTCTATTAATTATTTGAGGAATTCTAATAGATATTTTCATATGAATCCCCCTGTGATATTGTTTAAGAAATGTATTGACTCAATTGCTAATCATATGTTTTGTTCAATAATTATTTCAAATATTCCCTCTTTCCTTCTATTTTAAAACGTTGAGGAAGTTGACTTTGACCTATCCTATTTTTATTTTATTATGTACTCTATTATTTATCATTATTTTCCAATATGCTAACATATTATATTTTAGTTTAAAAGTTCTTACTTCCACCTTCTCCGTCGAGTTGGCAATCACGTGATACCGTGATAGTCGGAACCCGTCTCCGGAAGAACTATCCCGGTTAATGATGTCATCTGATCTACATAATATTTACCACTGAACTGATATAATAAGAATGATCCGTATCGGTGTTTTTGTTCGATATATAAATTAATTGTAAAGATAATGACATAAATGAATTACTCTGTAAACTAATAACTTTGAACTTGTTACGTATAAGTATGTAAATGAGCGAGTGCGGAAGTGTTCGTCACTCGA